>JAQMYJ010000039.1:2992880-3009554 GCA_030014305.1 Clarias laeviceps
GAACTGTACACCCATTCACCAACACCACTTGCACATTACAAGAACTCGGCTGGAAGTTATTGCTACATGCAGTCCTGACCATGTTTGGGCCATTAAAGTAGTTCCTGGGAGGCCATCGTTTCAGTCGTTCCCGTAAACATTATCCTTGAAAATCGATGGATTCAACTTACCACCAACTTGCGGAAGAGACGAATCTGTCCGTAGGAACTGTACACCCATTCACCAACACCACTTGCACATTACAAGAACTCGGCTGGAAGTTATTGCTACATGCAGTCCTGGCCATGTTTGGGCCATTAATGTAGTTCCTGGAAGGTCATCGTTTCAGACGTAAAACAAGCAGTCCGATCAGGTCTCTGGTATACTGAGAAAACTTTCGTATACCAAAAGTTTTTCATTTGTAAAACAGAATGTTGGTATCAAATGTGCAGAATCTCATCCCTCGATCCTGGCTTCCACCGTGCCATGTGTATCTTCATTCCTGTCACTATGTGACACTCATCACTCAGAGTGAACCTGACATCGACCTAAACCTGTCTGACGACTCTCAGTCATCTAATCAGAATCAAAAAGTGGATAGACCGAAACTTCCTTCTTGGCAACAGTGTATTATAATAACACAGCATGCACACATGACCACAATAGCTCTGAGTCAACGTGGCTAATAGGGGAGTTTCAAAGAAGACTAAGAAACTCCCATATTCTAAGAAGTTTGCCAAAACAAGTCACAAAGCGTGTTACTAACACCGCTGAGCAATTCCAACGAAAGTGTAGTTCCTTGATATTTTACTGGCCATTTGTTTTTTTTTAAAGTTATCGAGTTTCTTTCTTTTTTTTTTCTTTTTTTACTAGGAGTAGTAATCATCAGATTAAATGCCTGAGAATCAGACCAGGTGCAGAGAAGACAAGAGAAGTCACGCACAAGCATCGCTTTCGAGACATTTCTGTCGAGAAAAACCAACCTAAATCTTATCATTTTGATTCATACACATTCACATCTCATACTGTACAAACGTCCATAATTTTTTTGATTGTGTAAAGTTGCTTTGTGATAATGACAATTGTTAAAAGCGCTATACAAATAAACTAGAATTAAATCGAATTAAAACTAAGTGGTACAAATAGTTGAGCAGGTGTGGAAGGCAGGCTTCGTCCACGTTTTTTTTTTTATTTCCTCATTTTACTGCAACACAATCACTCACTCCGCACACACTCATCTGATAATAAACTATAAAACATCCACAGTTTAGTCAGACAATAATACAATCACAAACTGTGGTGTGGAGTTCATCGGGTTCATGTACAATAGCTAGTGCTTTAAAAGGAGGTCGGATCAGAACACCGACCTCGCCTTTACCTATACCTTATGGAATATAAAAAAAAAAGAAGCATTTTTGAATGAATACTCTCCTCCTTTACAAATATAGTACTTGTATCTGATATTGCCTATTTTGGAAATTCTTAGATTCTAAAACGAACCTCTTTTGCGTTACTGAAATGATTGTTCTTTTATTACTGTAGAAGACGACTATTTGAGACAACTGTAATTTTTAAGTCATAATGAGTAAAATTTATATGTCGTTTCAGCTTTCAATATTAATATTTTATAGATGATTATTGAGTTGTGAGAGAGAGAGAGAGACAGAGAGAGAGAGAGAGAGACAGTGCTTGGGCTTGAAGCCTGGACCCTGGACTCAAGTTTCACTCAAGTTCATATTTGACCCAGTTTATGGAAACCTTCTCAAAAAGTGACCAATAATAAAAGCTTGCGTGCTGTTTGTTAGTGGATCACAGATTATTTGCATGTAGTAACAACTATACCATGGACATATTATTTTTTTTATTTATACAACCCTGGAATCAGTCGACGTGGCTCTGTAGCTCTCTGATGCTGAACTCACCATTAGTTTGTCAAAACAAAAAGAATATCATGCACTGACTTGTCCTTCATGTTTTCCCTTATCTTCTTTACCCAAAGACAGATGTTGGCTTTAGATCCATGCTGAGTTAAACATTTTTCATATTTCACTACATGTCTTGATGATGTAGCATTGAAAATCAACCTTGCAGTAAAAATGCTTATCATTCATGCGGGACACCTGGACATTTATGGCTCAGTGGTAGGCTTCCCGCCTACCATGCAGAAGGGTTCTATTCCCAGCCAAGGCCCAAACAAAGCCACTGGTTTCAAGGTATCATTAGTGCCGTTCCCAAGCCCAGATTTAAAGAAAAAAAATAACTTTGCCAACCTGTGCGGATCGGATGGTGATGCCATGGCAGACCCTTCTAAAAACAGCCAAAAGAACAAAAACAACAACATTCGCAAGGAGAAACTATGGGGTAGGTCTTTAGTCCAGGCACATGGGGCTGGAAAACCTAGAGGTGTAGTAATGACTATGCAAGTTTAAAGAAAATATCCATATCCACATGGGTTCCTTCCACTTCCCCAGGTTTTTCTGCTTCTTATCCAAATCAATGCAGATTCCATCAGTTCTTCAATTTCTCTGGTCATTAGCCATGTCGATGTGGGTTATTCTCCACATCTACTGTATGTAGGTTCCCTTTACTTCCCATTTTCTTTGGTTCTTATCCAAATCCATGGAGGTTCCCTTCAGTTCTCCAGTTTCTCTGATTATTATCCAGATCCATTTCTTTGGTTCCCAATTTATCTGGTTCTTCTCCACATCCATGTAGGTTCCCTCCACTTCCCCAGTTTCTTTGGTTCTTATCTACATCTATGTAGGTTCCCCACAGTTCTCCAGTTTTTCTGCTTCTTATCCAAATCCATGTAGGTTCCCTTCAGTTCTCCAGTTTCTCTGATTATTATCCAAATCCATGAAACTGTTTCACAATTTATCTGGTCCTTATCCACGTCCATGTGGGTTCCTTGTAATTCTCCAATTTCTCTGGTTCTTCTCCACATCCATGAAGGTTCCCTCCACTTCCCCTGTTTTTTCTAGTTCTTATCCACATCCATGTAGGTTCCCTTCAGTTGAAGGATGCACTGTTTCTGCACAGTATCACTGGTTGCTATCCAAATCTATGTAGGTTCCTCTCAGTTTTCCCATTTCTCTGGTTCCTATCTAAATCAATATGGTTCCATCCAGTTCTCTTGTTTATCCATGTCCATATGGGTTCCCTGCAGCTCTCTAATTTCTCTGGTTCTTATCTACATCCATGTGGGTTCCCTGCAGCTCTCCAGTTTCCCTGGTTCTTATCCATGTTTATGTGGGTTCCCTCTATGACTACATTAGATTTACAATACCACACTTATTGCAGAATGAATGAAGCATACAGTACATTTACAGGTTGTGATCTCTGCGTCTGAAAGCCAGTGCTAATTAGGTTAGTAATGTATATTTTTATTCTTAGGACTTATATTAGTGTTACAGTTCATTTGATACGTTGTGATTTATGTTTCCAATAAGGAAGTACTTTTAATTCAGAACATTCTGACCTGTAACTTTATTCATACCTGTTCTTCAGTGTTTGCTCTCTAACTGCACATCTATTACCTTTTTAATTTAGCATGCAATCTCGTGCTATCTGATGGATATATGTAATCCTCCAACACGTTATGAATCGTTTTTTAATATATCGCATTTCCGAACTGGACATCCTGTAGCAGCATTTCATTACGCATCCCTGCATTATACAGTGACAATAAAGCTGCGGTTAACAGCTCCAAGAGCTCTGGTTTTCCAATCACACCACACGGTTAATGTACATATGAACTGTTTTACAGTCCTGCTCATAGTCTCATGTTGTTGCAATACCATAAACCAGCCTGTCAGCTTTATCAATTCCTGTTTGATGCTTCACAAAGTCTGATTTGAATTACAAAATACAGGCTGCCAAATATCGAGATCTGACACTTGTGTTGATGAATCATTTCGCAGGACACATTCTCCAAAGTGTCACATGCAATTAGCAGCCAGGGGTTGCGTAACATGCCATTCTGTGTGTTAGAGTGGGAGGCAGCTCATTCGCCGGTGCCCTATTCAGCCCGTACCGCCTTTCTAAATGAAATAAAAGTTCTTTCATGGTGAGGTAACACCATTGTAGCCATTTATAGCTAATTACAGCGGTCACCTGTTGTGTGTGGCTGCCTGGTCTTACTGAGAAGAGAGTAAGGAACTCGGGACAGACTATGTTTTACACCGTAAAATGAGATACTTCAATTATATGTTTTATTTATTTATTTTTTTAATGAGAACTGTAAAGAGTGTGACATAATTACAGGGATTATACAGCGATTCGATTTTACATGCTTGGTCACTATGAATGTGCCAGTGCTGTAGTTAAGGTGTGGGTTCTGTCCTAGAAAGCAGATCATTTCTTAGCCAGTGGAGCGTCACTCAATTCAGTCTGGCTACTGCGTTAAATCAAAGGCTTTTTTTTTTTTTTTTTTTACAATAAAGTGCAATAAGCAACATTAAACAATTTTATTTATTGATTTGAGGACAAAAGATCACATCGTCCTACGATTTCATAACCTCGACTTAGTGTCTTGTAAGCTGCATCAAGTATCCACGTGAGATCGATAACAAAAATAATAATAAAAAATGAGATTCATTTATTATTAAAATGTATTACGTTCTGTATTTTTTTTTAATCATATTTTGATTTTAATGTGCGCATACGGTGCACGTCTTCTGTTTTTGGTCTGTCTTGATCACACTCTTGATCCCTCTGCTTCTCATCTCATAAATACCGATTATATAATTAAATACAAACTCCTGCCAAAGCAGCACGACATGAAAGCACATCAAACAAATACTTTCACTGTATAAATCAAATGGCAAACGTGCGAAACGAACCACACCGTGCTGAAACCTGGGCTCACCTGCGCTATGTAACAAAAGCCTTATTAGCTTATTTCTCGCCGCGCGAAGTCTTTCCTACACATATAATTCAGATCTGATTATCGCTGTTATGCAAGCACCGTGCTATGCAAAGCAGCGTGTTACTCAGTGTGAAAGCTGTGTTTCCTTCAGTCGGTGTTCGTGTGTGTGTCCTCCGTTTGGTGAAGCAGCCGTGTTGGCTGCAGGCCTGCTGTGTGGAGCTCAAAGAGAAGTGCTGCTAAATCGTAGGCCTCGCTGTAACACGGAGCCAAGTATTCTCTGTTTAGCCAAGGTTTAAAATTATCAGGGAGCCGTGATTGTTTTCTGCACAACACATCACAATCCCGGTGATGATGGCATGGAGTTTTGGAATTGCAGAAATTCGACGGCGAGATTATGTGAAAACAATAGAAGCATGATTGATTGACAGAGTCGTTCTAAGATATTATATGTGAAGAAATATATTAGCAATTCTTTTAAAAGTATTTTTGTTTGCTGTTGATGCGGATCGTTGTTAAGAGTATTAGTGCTAGGTGTTATCTAGCCTGTGATCTGGCACTATTCACTACATAATTTTAGACTTGATCTCCTAGTTGCCAACTCAGCTGGGGCTCAGAGACTACTTCCACACCTCAGCAACTACTTACCGCACTCTCCTGCAGAGACTGCTGGTGTAATGTGAACGGTTCACCAACACGGTTTTCTCACTCTGCATGCAATCTGTGTGACTTGTACTTTCAAGCGAGGTTGGTTTTGTCAGGCGCAAATCGAGTAGTATGATACACTCCGCCGCTAGTTGCAGGTACAGCAATGGAAAACAGCCAATGAGTGTCTGGGAAGAAATCAAATTTATCAGCTTTGATGTGCAGCAGATCCTTGAATCCGTTTTTTCATCCATCATTTTGGGAGGGAGATCAAGGGCAAATGCCTCTTTGACACCAAAAATCATTGACAGAACCAGCAAAAAGTGACAACAAACATGACATGATTCATGTTCCTTTTTTCACCAGTTCATATGTTCGGTTTTATTATGATCCGAGAACCAGGTGCTCTACAGCATGTGTAGTGTTTACTGTAAATGTTGTAAGTGATCATAGAGTGAGCACAACATCAAACAACCGATCACAAGAGATTAAAGTGCTGTGTGAAAGGCTCGGCAAGGTTGAAATTTCTAAAGTCGGGTTATATCCACTCAGCGTCAGCATTTACCAAATATCATCGGCTGTATAAGAAACAGAAGATTGCCGTCTTGACGCTATGTTGCCTGTAGTCAAGTCAAGCCACCATTGTCAAGCCCAAGACATTTCTAAGACCAGACAGGAATGAGACAAAATTGAGTGCTAAGGTTCTGTCAGAGGCAGGAGTAGCTCAGTGGTAGAAGACATTGGACTGCGGTTCGGCAGAACCCGGGTTCAAACCCCACAATCACCAGGTTACCACAGTAGGGCCCTTGAGCAAGGCCCCTTAATCCTCAACTGCTCAGATGTGCTGTATAATGACATAAGAATGCAAGTCGCTCCAGATCAAGGCTGACGATTATCAAACCCTTTGTGAGGCCAATCCTTTGCCTCAGGTAGTTGACTTCTTTGTGTATTGTGCCAAAGATTTGACTTTTCCTTTTTTTATGTCCCAAAAGGAAATAATCCAAGTAACTATGTGCATGTTCTTTTAACAGACCGGTTCGTAAGAATGATACAGGTCCGACTACAAATGCCAGTAAATCAAATACAAGAATCAGTTAATAAAGATGCCACGTCAAGATAGAACTCGAGTCCTAACCTTAACCGACCTTTCTGTGCCAAAAATCTTAGAAGGCAGTGTCTGTAAGGAAATTGTTTGAGACAGGCTTCAAAATCACAACTACTTAAATACGTTGCCCGAATACTAAAATACACTGATAGATCTGAGCCTCATCTGTTTTTTAGGGGTGAATACTGTACAGTATATAAAGTACCAAATGGTTTTAGACTAAACTTACAGCTTTAGCTCTGGCTGGAGACTGAGTGGAAAAATGAGTTATAAGTATTTTCTGTCTGTGTGTCTGTGTGTGGTGGCGGTGATCAATATGACTATCAGGCAAATGCTCTCTTGGGTGTAAATGATCAATGTTGTTTAATTCAATACTCTGATTGCTTGAAATGATGCATCGCTGACTGAAACTGTCCCAGACTACTGGAACTGTCATATGACTGGTGTATAACTACTGTATAAATGTGACAACTTGTTGTGAGACAAAGTCAACATCGGCCCAATCGGGTATCACCGCAACTGCCGGAAAGTGCATGATACCAAAAACAACAACTATAAATCTCATATAAAAGACATACAGTACTTTCTAAATCTTTTTGACAGTCATTATATTTTTGACTTCCTGGACAAATATTGCATGCATGTAAATGCAATATCACTTCTGTCTGAACGTGATTGATATTCACAGCCTTTGCCTGTATAACCTCCTCACATCCCTTGCCCTTAAATCTCCTATAAACAGTTTTCAGATTCTCAGTTGTAAAGAATTCAGATGTTCTTACTGATATACTTACTGTAAGTTATTTGTGAATTCCTTCAAATTGAATTTTTATTTCCTTAAAATAAATTGTACAATTCAGGAGTATTTTTTTTTTTTTACCTAGAAACTATTGGGATGCAAACTTTTGCCCTCAACCGCATAATTTCGCTGCTGTAAAAGTTGACTTGACCAAATTCAACCCTGTATATGATAAGTTAACACCGTAGGTTGAGTAGTATTGTGTACCACAGCCACTAATTCCGAAAGTAACATGAACTCTGCTGTAGGTGTTTAATTGTCAATCGACTACGCTTCATTAATATTGAACAAAACCTCCATCGTCTCCAAGCATGTAAATACCAAGTCCTTTTATTCTTTCTTCGAAAACAAAAAAAATAAATGACTTTTCAAAGTTCTCCTCTAAATATTCAAATTAACCTTCGGCACTACAGTCGCCTCTCCAAACACAGGCCAAGCCCGAAGCCGATGCTCAGCAACAGAGTTCAGTTAATTACGGAGCGAGAGAGCTGTTAATATTTCACTTCTCACTGTCGCGAGTGTGTGTGTGAACAGCCTGAAGCGCGAGACAACACCTTCTGTTCAATACGAGGTCTTCAGCTAGCAACTCCGCGCTAACTCACCAACACGGCCCCCACAGGGCAGCCTCCACTGCCTACGGAGCACAGACAGAGGAGAAAGTGGCAACTCCAACTTTTAAAAAGAGAACTTTTCGTGTGCTTTGCCTTTTGTTTCTTTAATTTCGCTTCTCGCTGTATCTAAGTACTTGCCATTTTCCATTGCAATCTTATTTAGCAGAATAAAAAAAATAAAGATTTGAAAGTGGAAATGGAACGTTGCAGAAATGTATTGCACTGCTAGAAGACCCAAAAGGTTACTGTGTCAGAGCCAGTCAACAACACGTGTTTTCTGTATGAGTATTAAGCCTGATAGACCTGCGTTGGGTCCAGTTAGTAAAGTCTGTTTTCCTCTTGTTACACATCACCTGTTTTTGAGTTGTCTCACAACATACACCTTTTTTTTTTATTTTATTTTTTTTTACAGTTTTGCATGTTGGAATTATTATTTCTGTTTAATGCTACTTCTTTTGTGACAAACATTTCCAGTCCATGTGCTAGCCAGAAACTTTTTGGATGAGTAAAAGGTCAGAAATGCTATGAATCCCAGTAATTTACATGCTCTAATTATACCTGCCCTGATGCCATAGGCAATGTTAAGTCACAACATACACCATACCTGCCAGAATCATCAGCAATGAAGGCTTTGTTTCTTGCATAAGTCAGTAATGTTGGAAATTCCCTAGCTTGTCTTATATAAGCCTTCTATTTTCTGGACCATTGGTAAAAATCACCTCATGAACTTCAATCGTCAACCGTGAGACTGGAGAACTATTCAAATAGCAACCAAATATGTAGACTTTTTAGTTTAACAAGACTAAAGCATCTGAGCCATTGTGTTGTACTGACCTCTTGCTTACAGCCTCAACCCCACACACCATAACCCGTCACTTATTAGTCCCTGAAAGCTATAAAGAAATCTGCAATAATGCATTAGTTTTCTGTAACATTCTTTATACTCCTTCAGCATTCTTGCCTGAAAGAAAAAGATGAAGGACTCGAACCCTGCATAGGTCAACACTGTCACTGTATAATACGGGTTCCCTTTGCCGCTGGTCCTGTTAACCTTGTATACTTTATCAAACTGTATATATATATCACTATCACCTCATCAGAGAAGGGCACAAGGGAGTCTCATATGGATTGATTGCTCCCCACGGCATTTCAGTCATCTACTTACACTGATGAGCCATAGCATTATGACCACCTGCCTAATATTGAGTAGGTCCCCCCTTTTGCCACCAAAACATTGATGCACCATGTGTACATTCTGACACCTTTCTACTGGAACCAGCGTTAACCTTTTCAGCAATTTGAGCTACAGTAGTTCTTCTATTGGATCGGATTACAGAGGCCAGCCTTCACGCCCCACAAGCATCAGTGAGTCTTGGCCGCCCATGACCCTTCCTAATGTCTTGGTGCCGGATACAACAACACACCTTCAGAGTTCTTGTGGAATCTTGTAGATTATGATTATGGGCTTATTATGGCCTAACTCTGGACCAACCCAGGACTTAGTACAATAAACCCTAGATTAATTTCCCAAAGGGAAACCAAACATTGATGTAACAAAACCAATTTACTTGTGCCCTTATACCCCATGACCGTCACCCATCAAAACCATTCATGGCTGAAGAAATTACCATTGAAAATGCACAGGGGCCATCCTGTCTAAGGGACTTTGCAACTCTTGTATCCACTACAATCATGTCACAGATGCTCAGGCAAGAAATCCATTCATTCATTCATCTTCTATACCACCAATCCTGTAAAGGGTCATGGGGGCCTGAAGCCTATCCCAGTAGACTTAGACTTAGAGGTGGGGTACAGACTGGACAGAGCGCCAATCCCTCGCAGGGCACACACACAAACACATAAAATGGACAATTTGGAAACACCAATTAACCTTGCATAGTCTTTGGACTGTGGAATAAAACCAGAGTACCCGGAGGAAACGCACCAAGCACGGACTGAATGCACACAAACCCCAGACGGAAATCGAACCCTCAACCCTGGAGGTGCAAAGCCACAGTGCTAACCACTACACCACCATGCCACCTAGGCATTACAATGTGGAAAACAGTGTAGGCACCATCTAGGAAGAGCTGATGAATACCTTATTTTTGATTGATCATAGAAAGTGATGCACAGAGACTTAACCCTGGCCAAACACATGGTTCTTCACAAGGTTTTCATTTGCATCTCTATTGAACAAGATCTGCCCAAAGACTCAGAGGGTACCATATTAACAAACCATTCATTCATTTATTTACTTATTCATTCATTTATTCATTCATCTTCAGTACCCTCTTCATCTTCATCCGGAATCCATAATGGATTTAAAAAACACTGGATGAATTTGATGGACAGGAACACTGCGCATAAAGCAGGACTATACAGTGGATAGAATGCCAATCTACTGTATGGCATGCATACACAAGAGAACCTGGAAACATAAGGAGAACATAAGGAGAACGAAACTCCACGGAAACACCTGTAACTAGAGCTCAAGATCAAACCAGGGCCATAACGGTGTGAGCTAGCAACACTATCTGCTGTGACATCATACCACACGGGGGGAAAAAAAATCTTTCCTAATCTGCCATGGAAGTACACATTCATACTCTCTCAGCCACTTTCAATGTCTCTGTTGTAACTTGGAATTGATTGTAAATCTTGTGAGTGTGATTTTAGCAGTGCATACAAACCAGCTCATGTAGAATCTGCAGCTGGAACAAATTTAATCAAACTGACCACAATATTTGCAGTCTTGTCATGTTCACTTTCAGATGTGCACATTTGACACAAGCTCTCGGCAAGTTCTTAGAGCTAATGGAAATAAAACGCTGCAGCTTGTTGGTTAGAAAGGTGGTGCTGGTGATAAGTGGTGCTGGTGCGGTGGTGGGTGATAAGCAGCTTCTACAGCAGACACGATGTCCAATGTCCGTGAGTGATGCCCTTCATCAGGCGACATTAAGGGGATATTGACATTTAGACTCAACCCAAGTACATTTCAGTATTATTTATCTCACTGCTGAAGGGGCAAGTGGCTTTGTATTCACTTTTTGTCAGTCCATGGTATTCATTACTGATGCATGATGAACAATTAAATTACACAAGTGGATGAACTTGGAGAGACTTCAGAAATGAGAAATGAATCGACAGCATGAGGCATCAACCACTTTCAGTAGCTTTGATACGATAATAATGTCACTACATAGACTCGTACTGTAAATTGTTATAATAAACCACAAATAATGACACTTTATTTCTGCCACATTGTCTTATGCAGTTGAGCATGTACTGAAATTCAGTTGAACCTGTTCTTAACTTTTCACATTTACAGCTGTGACATGGTGAGCACTACCATGGTAGAATTCATACCTGGCTTAGGTAATGTGACTGACATTAAACTGCATAAAAAAACATATATTTCAGTTTTTGCTCTGTCTAATCATACATCTTAAACTAAATCGTAATGTAGAAATTTTTAACAGTCTTATAATTATCCGCGTTCGTCTCATTATGTCACAAATGGCCAATGCTTAAAGACAGTCTTTTCGTCCCCTTCCTTTATCTAAAACCTTTTTGTATAAATCAATGCCTGCATTCAATAAGATGTGTGTCACTGTCTCAAAACCCTTTTCATCAGTGAACAGCACCATTTAAACTCTGAAGCGCCTGCATCAAAAATTAACCCCCCACTGGCACAACCTCCCTTAATTGGAACCCCTTATTAGCTTTAATTCCCTTTCAAATGAACATGCAACCTGACTGAGATGGAGGCGATTAGCACACGCTGGTCTCCTTCATGGGGGCTGCGGGGAGGATGTGCTGCTCGAGCCCACGCACTCATTCCCGCCCAGCAGTGCAGACTGTTTGTGCCGTCTCCGAGTCCCGCGTGGCGGAGAGATAGGCACGCTCCTGACGCTGCGCCACAGCCTCCTGTTATCTGTTTAAACAATTTAGGCATCTATTTCAGGCACGAGGAACCGCCGTCCACCCTCTTATTCTCTCAGCGTGCAGCCTCGGGCGATGCCATGGCAACAGTCCACTTCGATCCCTATAATATGGTGGGGTGAAGTGGTGAGGTAAAGGCCACCATTAGTGCAAACACAAGGCCTTTATACAGTATGTCTGAGTACTAGGTTTTAATTAAGAATGCTAATTTAACTAAGCAAGAAATGAAGGACCTGAAGCAGGAGAAGTGTTTTAAAATATCGCTTTAATAAGAGCAATATAAAAAGCATATTAAATATTATTTTTGCACCACTTTTATTCAAATCATGCATTAAATTCCCTGCATATCTACATGTAAATCGGTTGATTTATGAAATTTCCGTTTTGCCTTTACGTCCGGTTCGGCTTTACTTCTGCTTTTTCTTCTTCTTCTTCTTCCAACAGTCTACCATATTTTACGCTGTCTACAATCTTTTTCTTATATATGGTAAAATTGTTTGTGGAAATTGCTCACCATTACAGTACTGGAATATCCGACCAATATAAAACCAAGAGCAGTATGGTGGCTTATAAGCTTCAGAGCTTACCTCCCTTCTGGCAGGCGCTACAGAACTCTGCACACCAAAACTGCCAGACACAGGAACAGTTTCTTTCCGCAAGCAATCAACCTCATAAACAGTTGAACTGGATCTTAAAACCGTCTTTAAATCATTATTTGCACGAATCGAACATCCAGTATCGTACTATATATTGTGTAAAAGCACCCCCATGCCTCCATTAAACTCCCTACATGCACATTACTTCACTACTACTGTACTACTTTGTTTTTTGCACTACCTAGTACAGTACATATGATGCACACAGGGCTACTTGCCCTACTCTACAATCCCTTTATGTACACTATACTGCACGTACTCAGGATCCTCCTGCCTTATTTAATCGTATTTAATCACAAGCAAAATGTTGTGCAATTACTGTGTAATTATTCTTACAGTGTGTTGTGTTTGTCTGTACTCTGAGAGCTACAAACAGCCGGAACCAAATTCCTTGTGTGTTTCAACACACTTGGCGAATAAAACCCGATTCTGATTCTGATTCTGATTCAGAAGGTTGTTTCCCCTTTGCACAGCCCTTTTAAAGGGTTGTTAAGTACTCTTAACTAAACTGGGCCAACTACATCACACAAATTACTCAATAGTATCTTAATGTATCGATTATATACCCAAATGGATCAGTGATACAACTGTATTATTGTTAATTCTCAGATCGTCAATCACAATAAGTTCTAACATGAAACCTAATTATGGTCTGGTAAGATCAAGCATAAATTAAGTACTGCTTGGTATGGAACAAGCGGTCGATTTGAGACGCAGCCAGAGGTTTAGCTTCTTTGACCTGCATGTTGTTAATCAGCCTGCACCCACTGGAAGCCAAGTTCATTAATGGACTGAGGCTGGGTTTCAAAGTAGGGTTAATCACACTATAATGCAAATGCATTGGGTTGAATTCAAAGTTGGGCTTTTTGACCGAACCATTGTGATATCAGTGATAAAGTTGGCATTTGAACACCTCTTTTCTCCTTCCCATTCTTCTTCTTGTACCACTTCCGCGCTGAAAGCTTTTGCCAACACCGAGGCCGCTTTTTCTCATTGAACAGAATTGCAGCTACGCATTGCAGTCTTCTGCTCAAACAATCCAATAAATTCCATCTCCAGAATAAAACCTTTTTATTATTATTTTTGAATGAATGATTATGAATTATTGCTTCCCCTAAGTAATCATGTCTCTTCACGTGCATGACTCGCTAATTAAAATTCAGTTCTTCCAGCAAGAGTGATGCAGTGAGTGTACAGATAGACTTTGAAAGCAATTACTATACATTTGAGTGGCAGTCAAGTTAATAAGCCTGAATTGACTGTAAAACACTAAATTGAATGAGATGTACATTAATATTCAACAGCAAAGCTTTCGTTTTAAGGAAAAGTCGGGTCTGATCTAATAAAACATGGTATACCGCCATTTCTTACACTTTCCAGCTGACCTCTCTAGATTATTTTCAGTACAGGTTTTTAAACTTGTTTCATTTATTCTGGTTTTATCCAGGCAGAAATTTTAATATTCTAAATAGTACACCCAATTTTCTCAAAGACATGTTAGGATAATTTACAATACAACACATCTAGGCAAAAAGTGTAAACTCTAATCCAATGTCTTGCATACGTATTCACTCCCTTGGGCTGTTGTCACCTTTAATTGAGAATGATTTAATTGCTTAAATTTAAAAGAAAGATTTATTCTGACACAACAGTTAATTAAACAAAAAGCAGACATTCGTTCCTTGCACAAGGATTTACCCTCTACAGCTGCATATTCTTGGGAATATGTCTCAATCTGCTTTGATCCCAATAGTTATGTACCAAAAGCATGTAAAAATGAATGAATAAATAAATAAATAAATAAATATCAGATTGCATGGAACATTGGTGCAATAGATCCTCAATCAGTCCATTTGGGTTCTTGGTTTTAACCATTTAAGTGTACTTTTGGTCATATTCTTTTGGTCATGTTATCATGCTGAACAATCTCTACCACAATCTCATATCTCTTTAAGATAAAACAAAATGTTTTCTACTAGCACTGCCTTGCGTTGGGCTCCATATAACCTCCTCCCACCTTCAACATCTTCAACAAGCAACATGATGCTTCAATCACTATTTTTTCCCCCAAAGCCAAAAAGCTCATTTTTGGTCTCCATTTATTCGGATTTCATATGGCTGACTTCCATTAATGGCTTTCTGTTTGCCGCTGTTCCCGGCTTTGTGGAGTATCCAGGGTTTAGTTGTCCTGTGACCAGCTTGTCCCATCTGAGCTGTGGATCTCTGCATCTTCAGAATTAGCCTTGCCCTCTTAGTTGCTACTCTAACTGATCCCCTCTTCAATTGATCTCTGGATCTCAACCCCTGATCCTGGAGATCCCCCTGCCCTGCACATTTTAGTATTCTCTCTGCTCTAACACATCCACTTCTTTTTAGAAAAATCTGTTAGGTAATTATTTAAATCAGGCCTGCTTGGAGCAGAGAAACCACAAAAATGTGCAGGGCAAGGAGACCAGGTTTGGGAACCAGTGGTGTAAATAATAGATTTCATAGTATTGCGTAGAGTATTCAGAGTTTAACAAAAACTCACTCATTCTCTATACTGCTTATCCTGTTTAGGGTTGCAGGGAGCCTGGAGCCTATCCGAGGGGCGGGGTACACCCTGGACGGGCTGCCAATCCATTACAGGGCACACAAGCACACACTCATTCTGAAAATTTGGCAATTTAAAAATGGTTAGTCTCACTCTAGCCTCACATTAGCCTACGCTGCGAGGCCACAGTGCTAACCACTACACTTCCATGCATCCAGTGTCCAACAATACCAATTGTTTCCTTCCCTGCCCCCCTGCGCCCAGTAGATCAGAGTTTTACTGACACAATGGCCTGGGCCTTAAGAATAAGAATAAGAATAATGGACAGAACTTGAAAGCGGCGTAAACTTCTACACAGAGTTAACCTACACAGGTTCCAGGTTCGATTCCTGCTTCGGGGTCTGTGTGCATGGACTTTGCATATTCTCCATGTGCTTTGGGTTTCCTCTGGGTGCTCCGGTTTCCTCCCACCATAGTGTGTGAATGAGCATGTGAGTGTGTGTGTGTGTGTGTGTGTGTATATGTGTTTGTGCCCAGCGATGGATTGGCACCCTGTCTAGGGTGTACCACGCCTTGTGCCCTAGGTCTCCTGGGATAGGCTCCAGGCTCCAGGCCCCCCGCAACCTTGTACACAGGATAAAGCAGTGTAGATGATAAATGAGTGAGTAAGTAAATATTTTAGGCTATATGCATTTAAGTCAAGTCAAGTCAAGTCAAGTCAAGTAGGCTTTTATAGTCACTTCAACCATATACAGTTCAGTACACAGTGAACCAAACAATGTTCCTCCAGGACCAAGGTGCTACATACAACATAAATTTAACGACATAAATTAACAAAAACTAACTAGCTAACTAAGAAACCTAAATAGCTGGCTAGCTGAGACAAGACAAATTGACATTGCCAACATAAATTAACAGCATAAATTAACAATAAAAACTAACTAGTTAACTTGGAGACCTAATTAGCCGGCTAGCTGGGACAAGACAGATTAACATTTTAAGTTAAACAGAGAACTATCTACGTTTTTATACAAGAGACAACATAAAGTGTGCATGCAAATGTGCAAACAATGATATAACATACATTTTTACCACCCCCTGGTCATCAGGCCCCAGGTCATCATTTACTGTTTGTCGAACACTGCCCAAGCTTGTGTTGATGGATTCATAGACCTCCTGATTCTGTCTGTTCATTCAAACACTGGATTTTTTTCAATAACAAATGCATTCATATTGGGATCATGTGACACTATTTTCACACAGGTTAACACCATTCAACTAATGACTCTGTCATTCCATGGTGATGGCAACCACTAACACCAGAACTAATGCCACGGTTTTGCCGAATTTACAGAGTGAATGCGTATGGAATCATGACTGTAAAAGTTTTATTTGAAATTTTGCAAAATATACACCAAACATACACCAAATATATAAATTACACCAAATATATATATATATATATATACAGGGTGGGCCATTTATATGGATACACCTTAATAAAATGGGAATGGTTGGTGATATTAACTTCCTGTTT
>JAQMYJ010000039.1:3024456-3034530 GCA_030014305.1 Clarias laeviceps
AACATCTAACATGGGTTGTCCCTCTGATGAACTCATTCTTGATCCTATCCATCCTTGTCACTCCCAAGGAGAACCTCTAAGGAGAAAGTCTAAGCTTTAAACAATTATTTAAATTATTCATTCATTCATTCATTTATTCATCTTCCATAACTGTTCAGACAAAAAAATATGTAAATGCATCCCTAATGGTCATGGCATTGGTGACGGTGACAAGGAAAACCACCCTGGGACAACAAGAGGTCGAAATCTCGAGAGGAACCAGATTTATATGAGATACCGGAGTATACCGGAGTGTGACTATACACTGTGTTGCCCAAAACTCTAATCTATTTGACTCTAGGTGGCATGGTGGTGTAATTGTTAGCACTGATGCCGTGCACAGTCAATTCCTTGCCAGATTCCATTCCCGTCTCTGTGTGCATGGAGTTTGCATGTTCTTCCTGTTCTTCGTTTGTTTCCTTCAGGTTTCCTCCCACAATCCAAAGACATGCAGATTAGGCTCATTGGCGTTTCCTATTGCCCGAAGTGTGTGAATGAGTGTTTGAGTGTCTGTGTGTGTGTGCCCTGCGATGGATTGGCACCCTGTCCAGGATGTACCCGGCCTCATTCCCTAAGTCTCCTGGGATAGACTCCAGGCTCCTGCGACCCTGAATACAGGATAGAGCAGTATAGAAGATGAGTTAGTGAGTGAGTATTTCACTCTGATATTTAACTGGACAACCTTTGGATATGATTATGGTGTGCATTTTCAATGGATTATTTTGACAACTGTCACAAGATTTTATGTACAGTACATCCAGATTTGCATTACTTTTCAGCCCAAATTTCATATGGTTCTCATATTCGTTATTGGAAAGTCAAACCATTCCTTGAAGGCTTCTCCAGCACATCCCAAAGACTTGGACAGTGAGCTGGAGGTTAGGCCAATATGGTGGCCAGTTGAATGTTTCTGCATGCTCCCAGAACCAGGTTTTTGCTATATGAGTCCAGGAATAGACCTTGAAGGAAAATTAGGAAAGAACATCAAAACTCTATGGATGTGATAGTCTGGTCACACAGTGCATTCAGGTCATTTTATTGCCGCATACCACCTGAAGCAACCCCAGATATTGTTACCTCCCAATAACAAGCCAGCTGGTATAAATGTGTGTGGTGCATGGTTATTTTCTGTATTCACATTTATAGTGTACTCCTGCCTCAAACCCTGTTATTCGAAGACTCTGGATTCAGGTCTGCCCTCACTAGGGAAAGTAAAACTGTATTGCATCAATGCAGAATTATTAGATTAACGGTTTGGAAGAAATAATATTTTAATGGCAGTTACAAGTAAACTAATGGACACTGCATTGCTAAGCCTAATGCGAACAAACAAATTCCAAGTGCTGATACTTCCGCCAGTTCCTAATCTGGAAGTGTTTAATGCTTCACAAGATTTGGTTTTCAGCCAGCAGGATTAGATTGGTTCCAGTGCTAAACGTTGACTGGTCTGGCCTTCATAAATGAAGCAGTTTGAGAATTGTTGTTCAATTATTGTTAAAAAAAAAAAGTTTTTGTAAAAATAAATAAATAATTGATTCTTTGAGAAGAAAATTCACTGGACATTTTGCTTCCCGAAATACTTAATGATGGGTACATTACTAATGCTATCTAAACTGTGCCGGGTGGAGATGCTGAAGGATAGTGAAATATGTTCTCAAAGCCAGAAGCAAAACTCAAGCAAAAGCAAAAATTATTATTATTTGATGTTTTGCCTTAGGAAGCACCCACATTCCATTCAACTGTATTTATATTTTTGCTAGTAGCAAACTTTACAGAAATCTGCTTAAAATCGCTCTTAACACCAGCAATACTTCAGGAGGACGGCACAAACGAAAACGGAGGTGCAACCACGTAAATGAGACCCAGCTGAAACAAACTACAGACGAATGAGAGCAATAATTACAGGGAGTCATGGTAGAGCCGGAGCAGGAGGGAGCCAAAACAAGAGCAAACAGGAACTTTCGACAACAGAATGCTGGAAGGTGCCAGACGGCTGGACCCAGATTTCTAAAGATCCCAGTGGAGAGGCTGGGAGAAAATAAGAGTCATGCTGAAACACATCGCGGGGAAGTGCAGTAAAGAGATAAGCGTGGATAGTCTTGGAGGCTGGTATTTGTATTGCAAAAAATTCTTCTTGAATAGAATTTTCTCTCATTGGGCTGCTTCCCAAATTAGGCGACCGCTGCAGCAGATCATCAAGTCTGCATATTTGATGTGGCACAGATTTAATGCTGCGTGCCTTTGCTGGTGCAATCCTGGCCAATTTATCTGGGCTTAGGACTGGAACTATCGGCTCAGGCAACCCCCAGTGGCTGGAGTCGGTTCCCTGACTGGGAACAGATGCAATCATGCACTATGATTGCATCGCTTCGTTCGCTTCCCATCCTACCCTGACACGCCCTTCACTCTGGAATAGGATCAATCTGGACTCATCAGACCACATGACCTTTTTCCATTCCTCCAAAGTCCAATCTTTATGCTCCCTAGCAAACTTAAGCCTTTTTTTTTCTGATGAGTTTCACTAACAAGTGGTTTTCTTTTTGCCACACAGCTGTTTAATCCCAATCCCATGAGTTCTCATCACATTGTGTGTGTATGGAAAAGCTCTCACTTTCACTATTAAACACAGCTCTGATTTCTACTCACTGACTCACTGACTCACTCACTCATGGTTTATACGACTTTATCCTGTATACAGGGTTGTGGGGGGGAGGGGGGCGCTGGAGTCTATCCCAGGAGACTTAGAGCACCAGGTGGGGTACACCATGGATGGAGTGCCAATCCATTGCAGGGCACATTCACATACAAACTCACACTACAGGCAATTTAGAAACGCCAGTTAGCACAATCTTTGGGCTGTGGGAGGAAACCCACCAAGCACTGGGAGAACATTGAGGCACACAGACCCGAGGCAGGAATCGACCCCTGACCCTGGAAGTGCAAGGCGACAGCGCTTACCACTGAGCCACCGTGCCGTCTCAGATTTCTACTGTCCATTATTTATAAGGAAGTGTTTGGACAAGTCATCTCCAATCATGGTCATTCATGACGTTTTCGCCTGACCACATTTCTTCTAACAAAGTTGATGGTTCAGCGCTATTCATCCAGGTCTTAATAATGCACAAGACAGTCCTTAACCCAATTAAAATAATTTCAGCTAATCTCCTTTGCTGTTTTCTTTGCTTTGAAGCAAGCCTTCCTACAATGGTGACTTTTCTTTTGGCCATGTGTTGTGCGTTAACTTAACTTAAAACTAGCGTGTGGAAGGAAAGGATGGGAAGAAAGGAAGCGCGAGAGAATTTCACTATAGGGGCGATGGGTTTAATCATTATAAAATTCATTGTGAAATGCTACTCACTGATAACGTCCATCAAAATGGTTTATGAGAACAACTGCGTGTGGGTGGACGATACTTACGTCTATATTTAGCATAATGACAACTTTCCTTTTGTATCCAGTCATGTTTCTCATATATAAGCCATTTAGTTAATTTTATGAATGTGTGGCTGATCACAGGGTTCATGAGGCATTTTATTCTTTAGACTTTTAATAAAAACCAGCACAAAATCCTCCATGTGCTGCAACTAATAAATCGCACGTCTCATCATTAAAATAGGATTCGTCAGTTTGAAGTGTGCAGACCGAAAGAAAAAAAATTAGACAAATGTGAAAATTGCTGTTATGTAAGTTCTGTCTAAAGTAGCTATACAGACTAATACTGCTTCAGTTATCTATTGTTCACGTTTTCTACATTTTTGAGGCTCTGCAGCTTAAACACACACACACACACACACACACACACACACACACAAGAACTGTGAGCAACACAAACTGGATTGGACCAGAATAAAGGGAAATGAGCAACAGATAGATGGCAAAGAAGCCACACAAGAGAAATGAGTGAGGATGAAACTGACACAGATTTTCATTTGCATGCCATTAATTAATATTTTCATCATGAGTCAGTCCTAACCTTCCTGAAATTAAATTTAAAAAAGGGTTTATAGATACTAACTTCCTCTGATGGTCCTTCTTTGTGTTCACTTTGATCTTTCTCATCTCTGCTCACTTTAACCTTGATAGAGCCACACTGCCACCTCTGGAAAGGTTGGAAGTCACATGAGGAGGAGGAGGAGGAGGAGGCGGCGGTATCCTGGCAACCACAGCGACCATCGTCTGGACGATGTGATTCAGAGAGTGCAGTCACTAAACACCTCCATCAGAGTGTCAGTCCCAAATCTGCTCATGAAGGTCTGTTATTGGTCAAAGGTTTTTAAGCATGTGGCGTTTCTTATGTTTTATTACATTATTAATGCTTTAAAAAAAAAAAGTACTGATATAATGATTCATATTAACACGAGTGATTTAGTACCGTATTTAAAAAATATTGACTTATTTATTTATAAGTGATTTACAGATTATATTTTCATTAGATTTCCATCTAACATTTATTCATGTGAGCAGTGGAGCTTTAAATAAAGCTTATTTATAGACAACTCAGGGTTTCTGAGGTTCTGATTAATTTTTAAGACAGATAAGTCAGTCACACTTGTCATCCTTCAAGTGTGTATTTTCACTGATGAAGATATAGATTTTGTTTAATAAGTTAAGGATCTACAGTAAGCCAAAACAGCAAAAATCCACAAAAATATTTAGCTTCCATAGTAGATATCTTGGCACGGATCTCACAACTTCTCATACGGATCTCTTACACTTCACCCCAAAGTCAGGTATGTTTGCCTAATATGAGCACTTCATATTAAGTCCACTTGAAAAGATAGTAAAAAAGTATCTAAACCTAAATCTAAAATGGATTGGTGTCAACTAATAAACTACAAAATCGTAGAAGGGGATGTGAGAGGGGCGCTCGAAATTTATTCTAAAATATAATATTATAATGTTATTAGGTGTAGGTGTTGACCGCCTTGTAGTTTTCTTCTCTGTGCTTTTTGCAGCTTGCAAGCCGACTAGATGTATACTGCCACCTGCTGTGTCAAATGGTTTAACTACGCAAGTGTACATGGGTCCAGAATAATATTACTAATGTGAAAGCTGGTCAGGGGGGGAGAGGGGAGGGGGAAGCAATCGTACCTGGGAACGGTACATACAGTAAGAATCGTGCCAAGTCTGAAAGTAGCCTTAGTGTATTTAAAAGGAGCCATATTTGTTTTAAGCAGGGAATGATTTCTTACTTCTTTTGTAAATTTATTCATCTCACTCGTCGTCTATACCAGCTGCAAGGCGACAGTGTTCACCTCTAAGGCCATGTCCACACGTAGCCGGGTATTTTAAAAAACTGAGATTTTTCTACTTTGTTTTTTTAAAATAATTCTTTCCACACAACCTAGGTTTTAAAAATATCTTTGTCCACATGAAAACGCGAAATGTCCTATTAAGTGCTGTTAGGATGGTCCCTAATCAACAGGGGGCCAATCAGACGCCTAGACAAAACGTCATTATCAGTTGCGCTTTACAGAAGTCCGATCAGGTCCAAAACCGCCATTGCTGTGTCTGTGTCGTCGGCGCCTCTGTTCGTTAACGTAATATGTGAGTAACTGCGTGTGTATGTACATGCATGTAAAAAGTCCAGTAAGCAACGTTAACACAGTCACTAGTTTTACTGTACGGAAGTCCACTATTGCACAAAATATCCTCATAAACAAAGCTGGAGTCAAATCAATGAGATCAGCACCCAGACATTGACGTCATCGGCGCACAAGGTGACGTTACGACAAGCCAAAATCTCTGTTTCCCCGTGTCCACACAAGACCACTGAAAACTGAGATTTGGAAAAAAGCTAGATATGTCCAGAGATATGTAGGTTAGGCTAATTGGCGTTCCCAAATTGTGTGTGAGAGTGTGTGTGTGTGTGTGTGTGTGTGCCTGAGGAAGGAACTCAGATTGTCTAACATGTGCAAACAACTTACTGCATAATATTAGTGGGGAAAAAACTCACACATTGTTAAAGTAGTACATCATGGCCGTAGTATTAATGTCTGGTATCTCTTTGTGAGGCAAAATGGTGGTTTTGTGATTAAGTGTAGCAGTTATTATATATGTAAAGAGAGATAAAGGAAGTTTTCACTTTCATAACTGTGTTTCTGTTAATCTGCACAATCAAAAGTTCTGCTTTGATGCTATCTGTAAATGGTTCTGCCCTCTTTCGTGAGTTTAACCAGAAAATGTAAAAAAAACCTCACAGATAAACTAAAATAAAACAGGCAATGTGATGAATGTATGTTTATGTGTAAAACTTTGCATTCCTTGTAATTTCATACCACAATTATACAAACTTTCGATGTGCAAACTTTGCAGACTGTGTGATTACAATGGTCTTTTCAAATTATTGCTTGTCACACTGTTGGGCATGATTCCAATAAAATCTTGGTTGAATTCTATACCAGACTGTGCAATAACATGCTCTCCATGTCAGGTTACACAATGTATAATCCTCTAATGATAGACCTGTGATTAAAGAAAATAACTATGTTTTACTTACTTCATCAGTTAGCATGACATGGGCTTTAAAGGTCAAACATTTTACTCTTTCTTTCTTTTCTTTCTAACATAGACCTTATAAATCCCCAGCGGAATATATGTAATGAAAATAAAATACGCCTCAACCCCTGATATAATGTGTTTTTAGATTCTTAAAACATCAAATGCGCCATTTC
Source organism: Clarias laeviceps (assembly GCA_030014305.1). Classification (NCBI taxonomy): domain Eukaryota; kingdom Metazoa; phylum Chordata; class Actinopteri; order Siluriformes; family Clariidae; genus Clarias; species Clarias laeviceps. The sequence goes on from JAQMYJ010000039.1 coordinate 3,031,170, forward strand.
AGCCTATATAAGTTAGCTAATGCTGAGTCACGCTCCTCCAGTGAACTGGAGATCTGGGCCTGTATTGATTAAGTGTCTCAGAGTAGGAAATCACTCCTAGGAGGCCAAAAATTCTCAAAGTGACACGATTTTGGTCCTACTTTTAGGAGTAGGAGTAAGAAGATTTTAGAAATTTTATCTTTAAGTAGGCAATTACTTCTACCGCCACCAAAATGTAGGAGAGCTCCGGATGTGTCCTAGCTTGTTAGGCATAGCGTTGAAATTCAGGGAGAGTTGTGTTTGTGTTTTTCTTTCTTTTTTTTAAACATTGCGTGCGGTATGTAATTGGTTCATTAAGGAACTTTCTGTATGCTCTCTCTGCAAGCGACTGATACTGTAAGTTTTTTTTAGTAACATCGAAAATGCAGCTTTGAAACAGTGACACAACCGACAATGTCGGAAATAATAAATCAAACTTTGCTCTTACAGAACGGCAGACCATACGCAGATTCACATGGTTCCCCACCAAGCAGCATGAAATCAATAAAGAAACAAACTGCATTCATGGAGTTGTGGGCATCATCCATGGCACACACATTAAAATAATCATATTTATATACATTTTATATATTTATATACATTTTATATATTTACATTAAATTATTTAAGCATACAAAACTGCCTTCATGAGATTCTCTGTTATACGCAGCACTTCATCACTACATGAATACAGTTTACCTCCATTTTTCACACTCCTCTGGGGTACATGCGGTAAACTGACAAGTGGAACTGATGCTTTCACAAATTGCTGTCCATTCACTTTTTATCTTTAGAGATAAGAGTAAGGCAGAATTTTCCTTAAATTATTCCTCTACATTATACTCCCTCCTCTTCAAGCAGTCTGACGAGGATAACTACATACAGTCGAGGCCCACATCTATAAGTTATGCCCGTGTGAATAAATCTATTACACAACAGCCACTGATTTCACTTTTCCGCCGTTTAAAAGTACAAAAACAACGATTCGTGCTCAGGGCCTGTATTTACTAAGCATCTCAGAATCACTCCTAGGAATCGCGCTTAAAGTAAATTTAGGGCTGAAAATATTCCTTCCATAAATGTGAAGCCTACTTTGCTTCATTTACAGTGTGATAAATGATGACCTCACATGCTTTCCTAGGAACAGTCCTACTCCTCGCTGAAAGTAAAAGTAGGAGGCTTCATAAATAACTTTTACTGTTTGTCCTACTTTGAGCTAGGAATTTTCAGCTAGATAGGAACATTTTAACTTTAAGCACATTGCCTAGGAGTGATTCTGAGATGCTTAGTAAATAACCTAAAAAATAAAAAGCAAAAGCAAAAATCTCAGGGACGGGGCATTTTTTATATGTCACAATGTGGGGAAAATCTAATTGGCTTTTTTTTAAAACCCCTAGCCATTACAAAAAAAAAGAAAAAAAAACAGGGAAAAACACAGCAAGGATTGGTATGTCTTTCTCTCGCTCTCTCGCTCTCTCTTTTTCTCTTTTAGTTCATGCACACTGAAGACCCATCTGAAAGTCTAAAAGTGACCAAAAAAAAGTGAATTTTGCATAATAAGTGCCCTTGAAGAGAGCTTGGGGGTAATAAGAATAATTCTTTGTGTCCGGTAGCATGTTTCACTTATGTTTTGCCACTGACACTAGCGTGTTTGTTGCCGTCCCATGAGTTTCACGTCACCTTATAATGTCCTCCAATTAGTGACTTTTAAAGGTGCCTCATAGGACTGCTCGTACTTTAGGATTTTATACAAAAACTATCCACACATTGATGGAACTTTGGTGATGGCTTTGGCTGCAACAACAGGATTAAGCTAAATATTGTACGGTGTGACCTTTGTACAGTGGGTGGGTCATAAAAAAGCATTTCTCAAGGGTTCTTTAGATGATTAATAGTTGTAACTTTCTAAACCAGTTTCACTGTAATTATTTTCTGGAGCACTTTGTTGAAGAGTTGTCCATTTTATTTTACATTCGGGAACAACTTGTTTTCTAAATGGCTTGGTGGTTAAAATAAATTTGTAATAAATCTTTTTTTTTTTTTTTGCCTTTTCCATATTGCAGAAGAGTGTGCAAAACTTCTGCGCTCACCTCCAGAGTGGATAAACAGTTTATTAGGTTTTATATAACGCCAGCAATCTATTTTCACTTCTTAAGCAGAACAGCTTGTATCTCACATGAGCTACTTAATGAAACATGTCACATGGAAATGAGACACGCCAACTTACCGACTTCCTGTCACAGATGACACATGGTCTGTGAAGTTGTAGAAAAAAATGTTAAAGCACCGATGCGATGCACTGACCAGACAATGCCACCACGCAGCAGGCACTTGATATGCACAGTGAAACTAGCTGTCAATGAACTTGAGTCACACTGCAGCAATGCAAAGACTACAACGGCGTGCATGACACATCTGTGGCTCTGTGCTCTCACCCAGTGTACTGTACGTTATATACTGTAGCTAAACAGAAAATACAATTTTCACTGTTCAAGGTCCACATTTACCAGTTTACACTTTGTAACCCCAAATATTTAGGAATAAAATAATGGAGGCATGCAGTTATAGGAAAGTAGTCAATGACAGGTTAACGTAATGAAGGGGAGTCACTGCTACCGCAAGTCAATTATGTTCCAAAAACAGTGTATCCTCTGGTCTTATTCCTTTTAAACCACAGCAATTTGACATAGCGATTAGCACTACGTCAGTGTTTAGCACTGTGGCTTCGCACCACCAGGGTCGAGGGTTTGATTCTCACCTCAGTCTGTATGTATGGAGTTTGCATGTTCTCCCCATGCTTGGTGGATTTCAACCCTAGGTACTTCAGTTTCCTCCCACAGTCCAAAGACATGCAGTTTAGGCTAATTGGCATCCCCAAATTTCCCATTATGTGTGAATGAGTGTGTGCTTATTTACCCTGTGATGGATTTGCACCCCATCCAGGGTGTGCCCCGCCTCGTGCCCTGAGTCACCCGGGTTCCAGGCTTCCTGTTACCCTGAACAGGAAATGCGGTGTAGAGAATGAGTGAGCGATTGAGTTAAGTTCTCCATATGCTTTTGTTCTGGATTTGAGTCTGTCTCTGCCCCATCACATCATTGGTTTGTCAACTAAGTGTGTGCACTTGTTCTGTGTTCAGCCCTCAATTAGTTTGTCCAAGTATACAATGCTGTGTTCCATTTTAATGCCCTGTGGATTATATAATACAGTTATTAGTTTTAGCTTCTGTTCTGCAATTATTCCAGTTTTCTGGGGGAAAAAACAAAACATATATATATACACTACCGTTCAAAAGTTTGGGGTCACTTTCTAACTCCATGATGGTTCCTGATTTTTATTTCTTTC
>JAQMYJ010000039.1:3047341-3067903 GCA_030014305.1 Clarias laeviceps
ACACACACACACACATTCTTATTCTCTATTTAGATTTTCTTTTGCATGAGCACTCTAAAGTTAAAACTGCATCTTTTTCCTGTTCGAGTCCCAAGAAATCTCAAGTGCTATTCATAAAGCTTCATAACTGCACTTATGATTCGTGTTGATTCATTAATTATTCATTAATGATTCAACCGCACCATGGCTCAGTGGTTAGAGGTTATCCCTGTGCTTGCTTGGTTTCCCTTGGGGTTCTCTGGTTTCCTCCAACATGCAGATTTGTCTAATCGGCGTCCCCAGATTGCCCGTAGTGTGTGAATGAGCAAGTTCTTGAACTAGTCTGTACGAACTTGTAGAGGGTGAGTGTGTGTGCATGCATTCATACTAAATCACACAAATGCGCAATAATTAGAGCTTAGATGGAAGTTCCAGTTCCAGTTCCAAATTAATAGAACTCACACTTTATTAGCCTCTATTCAGACATCTTCACGTCTTCACTTCAGCATGAGCATTGTGAGGTTTTATTAAGCTGCATATTTTCCTATTCTAGTCTGTTGCTCATTTGGCTGCTCCCGTCGAGGGGTTGCCACAGTGGACCAAACAACTTTTTACACACAGGTTTTACGCCGGATGCCCTTTCTGACACAACCTGGCTGGGGTTTGGGCATTGGGTGGGTCTAGAAACCTCAAGTGCTTTTCATAGATCTTTATAACTGCACTTATGTTTCTTGTAAAATGATAATGATTCGGCGGGACGGTGGCTTAGTGGTTAGCACTGTCGCATTGCACCTGCAGGGTCCAGGTTCACTTCCCACCTCGGGTCTATGTGCCTGGAGTTTGCATGTTCTCCGTGCTTGGCGAGTTTCCTCTGGGTACTCTGGTTTCCTTCCACAGCCCAAAGACATGCAAGTTAGGCTAACTGGCGTTTCCTAATTGTGCGAGTGTGTGTATGTGTGGGTACCCTGAATCATTCCCTAAGTCTCCTGAGAAAGGCTCCAGCCACCGAGCCCCCCTGGACTCCCCTCATTGACCCTGTATACAGGATAAAACGGTATAGACGATGATTGAGTGAGTGAGTGAGTGGTAATGATTCGTTGTAAGCATTTAATCATGCTTCACGAGGCTCTAATGCCTCATTAAAGACTGCTTGATAACATACAGTATAATTATTTTGCCACTATTCATTATAATACACTCTGGCATACTGCACAAGACAGATGGCAAAACCTTAAACAGTGCATCCCTAATAAATATAGTTAGCTGACGTGAACTGTATAATTATGTAAGTGGAACTTTCACTGACGCATTTTATTTCACATCAGTTCACAGAAAGTAATTATGCTGTGCCAACATGTCTTTCAAGAGACACAGAGAGAGAGAGAAAGAGGAATGAGTCTGGATGACAAACTAAAGCCGAAAGCTGGTGAAAGTGGGTGGTGCTTGTACATGGTCGATAAATGTGAGAGAGTTCAAAACAGTTATGTAATTGTTAATCATTCCCAGATTATTTTTATGAACTGTTTGGGTCTATTTTTTAGTAGGAACTCAGACCAGCATGCTACAAAGTCAGAATACAGAGCTCTTATGTAAAATGCATGAAGGTCAGTAGCAGTGACGGCTGATCTGCAGGGGCAGGTGGATTACAGCCTCATCCTCTCTATCACATTTTCGGAGTTACTTAACTATTTAAAGAAAACTGTTTTTGACGGAAAGAAGCTGAGGTTCAAATCTCAAATGATTTAACGCTTTGGGTTACAAATCAGAAGGTCAGGGGTTCAAGCCCCAGCATTGTCAATCTGCCACTGTGTTACTGTTGCCTTGAGCAAATCAAACCCCTTAACTGTATCTGCTCCAGGGGCGCTGTATCATGACTGACGTCTGAGAAGTTGGGATATGTGAAGAAAAGAATTTCACTGCGCTGTGAAGTATATAATGATTAGCTAAAACAATAACACGACATAACATTAACACTGGCAACATTAGCATTTATATACCAGTAAACTGGTGACAGAATCACGGGCAACCAAGGCTTGTTTATGCCTGGAGGAACAAAGGCCAGCCCGTCATGTCTGATTCCCCAGAAAAGGCAATGTAGTGCAGCACAACTCGCCAAAAAAAGTAAAAAAAAAAAAAAAGAAAAGCGCCTGGTATGCCCTGGACAAAACCGGCCGCTGCATGGAGGCCTCACCCTGGAACACACAGCACCCAAAATATCCCCTGCCAATGTCCTGGTGCCAGACACCACAGCACAAACTGCAATACACAGCAAGGGAGTAAAGAAAGCAAGAGGTGGAAGTGAAATAATTTTAAATTCATTTATTGAATGCATACAGTTCTGCCGTGCAAAAGTCTCGTGAAAAAGTCTCATTTCATATTACCACATCTCATATTACATGAAATTAAATTATGTAGATTAAATTAAAGAAATGAGAACCAACGTTGTGCTGTGACATTTATGTAACAACCTCAGCAGCAACCTCATTTCCCCTCTCGTCTGTTCTAACCGCTCAGCACTAATCACCAGCCTGATCATCTGCTCATCATCTGCACCTGTTTCCCACCTTAAGTTCGATGTTCTTTATGCTTGACTGATTGACTGGTCACTGTGCGGCCCAAGACATTCGCACAGCACTGTGTTTACAGAGAATATTCCCTCTTTAAAATGTTTAAGTCCACTTGTTGACTTTCTGGCTGACGCAGCAGGCAGAAATCCTCAAAAATGGCACTAGAACACAGAGCGCTTGACTCATATTGACTCATATATATAATGTACTCATACAATAATGTACAACTGAGTCGATATAATTGATTTGTGTCCAGGGAGCAGCCGTAAGTGCCGGTGAGTTTTTAACGTTCGCGCTGTTATAGTTTCGCGCTGAACGTTTCAGGATCATGAAATCCATACGGCACGTCGAGTTCGATTCCCGTCTCCAGGGGTTAGTTCCATAAATTGACTCCATGAGCGCTGTGATGTTACTGATCGCGAGTCCATTTGCTAGAAAGTGGGGCAAATGTGTGTAAATGTGCTGTGAGTTATGCAGAAGGGATGGAATTACTCCCAAGCTAAAACCACTGACCCAAAGTATAGCATCTGAAAATGTGTGTGTGTGTGTGTGTGTGTGTGTTTGTGTGCATGCAATCTTGGCTTCTGCTTTTATTCAGGTTGCCAGCATGAAACTTTTGTCACATATATTTATCGAAATAACACATGACAATCTAGGCTGAGTTTCCCTAAAGAGTCATCTGAACCGGGAGAGAGAGAGAGAGTGTTCAGTGTGATGTGCTGTGATGCCGAGGAAACCCTGCCCTGATCTCCAAAATCCAATTTAATCATCTTGTCTTACATAATGCACCAAAACAAATTATTTTAGGGACTTTTTGGATAGTTGGAGTTTTTAACGAGAAAGGATATAAGTCATATATTTTATGGATTTCCCATATCATATCATATCATCGAGAAAAAGGTCATGAGGTCTGATGAGTCCAGATTGAGCCTGTTCCAGAGTTATGGGTGCATCAGGGTAAGAGGAGAGGTGGTTTACAAGCCTCTGGAGGCAGTGTTATGATCTGGGGTTGCTTCTGTTGGTCAGCTCTAGACTCAGCAACGTTATGTTGCAATAAAATGAAGTCAGCTGACGACCTGAAAGTACTGATTGACCAGGTTTTTCCATCAATGGATTTTTTTCCCCTGATGGCTCGGCTGTGTTCCAAGATGACGAAGCCAGGATTTATCAAGTTCAAATCGTGGAAGACTGGTACAGGGAGCATGAGACATCATTTTCACACATGGATTGGCCACCACAGAGTTCAGACCTTAACCCAACTGAGAATCTTTGCTGTGCTGGAGAAAACGTTACGTAGCGGTCCGACTCCATCATCAGTACAAGAAACGTATGTGACTCTGGACAGAATTAAATGTTGTGACATAAGCTTATCAAAATGATGTCACGAACTGTAATCAAAGCCAACTTTTTGTTTTTGCCCCTGCACAAACTTTTAACAGCAGCAGACTGGCCATAATTTCCTGAACATATACAGTAAGGACACACAAAACCAAATATATTTCTTTTTTTAACCAGAACAAAAAAAAAAAAGTCTAGGTATTTAGATGTTAAGAAGAGTAACAACACTATTTATAGCAAACAGTACACACTATGGTTCTTTTAAATAAGGAATATTTACTCTTAATATTTTTTTGCACTCCGTGAACCCTACTTTCTCAACAGAGTAAACAGGCAGGTAATGTCTTTCATGACCTAAAATACCAACGCAACTGAAGTTAACTCAGTTTTTTCTTAATTATGGCATAAACAAAGTAAAGCTTCTGACCTTTAAATGAGTTATGCAAGTATTAGCTTTAGGTTAAAGGACACTTAGACATATCCATTTGTTAAATCTAAAACAATGACTATACAGTTTCAGAAAGAATATCTACCTCGCCCAAGTTAGCTGCTTAGCATGCTGATAACAAACCTGAACATCCAGTTTCCCATTTCGTCTGTCAAGTATGCTGAAGTCAGATATTACACAATAGTGCTTACAATGAAACGCTGAATCCATCCATCCATCCATCCATCCATCCATCCATCTTCAACTGTTTATTCGTCATCAGGTCGTGACGGTAGCAGTTCCAGCGGGGAACCCCAAACTTCTCCTTTCCCCAGCCACGTCAACCAACTCTGACTGGGGGATCCCGAGGCATTCCCAGGCCAGTGTGGAGATCTAATCTGTCCACCCAGTCCTCGGTCTGCTCTGTGGCCTTTTCCCAGCTGGACATGCCAAGAGCACCTTTCTAGGGAGTGGCCCTGGTGGCATCCTCACCGGATATCCGAACCACCTCAACTGACTTCTTTCCCCACAAAGGAGCGGCAGTTCTACTCTGAGTTTATCATGGCTGACTGAGCTTCTCATCCTACCTTTAAGAGAAAAGCCAGCTACCCTCCTAAGAAAACCAATTTCAGATTGTCTACAATCTTGTCCTTTTGGTCATGACCCGACACTTTATATTATAAATGAACTTGCTCCCCTAACTTTTCAAAACTGTACAAATTCAATATCTCCGAAGTGATACTTGAATCTGTCGATCAGTTCTTAATGATTTGCTTTTTGTTCATTCGAATCAATGGAGAAAATCTCCCAGCACTACGATATGGGACTAATATGCGCACTGTTCCCAACTACTGATTATCTGATTAGCAAATTATTTTGACTATATTAATCCCATTCTCTCCAGTTCATTATAGATAAAACTACTGCTTATTTTATATCATTTATTAATTATATAATTAGATGATGTGTGTGTGTTTTTATTATTATTATTATTATTATTTATACTATGTTGTTAGATTCTAGATTATGATTTGGTCAGAAAGTAGTGCGTAGTTTTCTCTAAGCAGCTGTGACAGTGGTTACTGTATCTCATTAACAGTGAGAGAGAGCTCATATGTCATATATTATAACGACAGACAGAGTACCAGCTGAGGAAATGTGAAGTCTCATCTGGACGCCAGAAGAACATTAGCTCAGTGTCCGGGGTGCAAGGTCGCTGATCGCTGAGGGAATTTCACACCTGAGTCCCATGTCAAGGCCGCCTTTGTATCCCACAATCCCTGGTGGGATGTTAACCAGTTCCCGCCTTTTCATTATGTGTTAAACTGCTCATTTGTGTCACTCTTTTCATCAGTTATCGTGACCCCATCTGGAGCAGAGCGGCTAATTTAGCCTTTTGTTAATTCGTCAGCTTAATAAAGCCTGGTGTCTTGGGAGTCTGTTCTCTTGTTATGTGGAAATGAATTTGGGACTTTTTTTTTATTATCAGTAGACATGCAAAGCTTTTAAAGTATATTTATAGTTTAAAGGTTGAACCTGTGAAAATGCAGGAAAATGCAGTATATGCTGTATTACGTTAACAGGATTTGTAAAATACTAACTCGGCCCGGGTTGTTTAAACCTGTAACATTGGGTTACGATTTTTTATTTTGTTACTGATTTGTGAGACAAAGGTTTCAGGTTCAGTGAGTTTTCCAATGAGATCCTATTTAAGAAAGGTTTAACTGTTCTTAAAGCCTTTTTGAACAAACAGTTTGACTGCAAAATGAGATAAATCCCATTTTTCGACTTTCATTTATTTTTGCTAATTATTTTACTCATGCACACAAGGTTGTCTATAACAAAACATTTTTAGTTAAATATATAGCTGTATAAAATCTAGCACTGATTCTATTATAACTTTATGGGACTTGTAAGCATGTGTTTAAAACTAAACCAACTTATAGTATCATTGGTAATAAATTGCATATTTACATTGGCATAAAGACTAATGCAAGATGATTTTTATTCTTGTGCAGAAAACATGCACAAGATATTGTTAAACAGTAATACTTTTGCTTCTTAAAAAAAAAAAAAAAAAAAAAAAAGCATGCTGTCTATCAAAACTGCCGAAGCGGAGATCTCATTTTGCAATAAAACTGGTCATATATTTAAGATAAAATAAGTTTCTATAACTTAATCAACTGTTATGTTATTTCCTTACATTTACAAAATAGACAAAATGATCAATCTTTTTGTTTTTTTCCCCCCAATAAAATAAGGCAGATAAGAGAAACGACACAAAAACCTGAAATGACTGACAACAGCTCAGCTCAGTTTTGAACTCTCTGATTTCAAGAGACACTTAGAAGCCTCGCCTCCTTCACCACATCTCACATTAGTCATTCACTCAAAAAGGTGTATCGCTCAATAACACATTATTATTCTCTACCGTTTCACACTCAATATAGTCAAATACTGTACTTTATTATTTAATGTCTTTCTACTTTGTTTTAGTGTAAGGAACTAGTGCTAAAATTCGAACTTAATGTAGCATGTGCTAGTGTCATTGTGCTATTGCACTGAAGACTGGCACGACCGGAATGTTCTTGTCCAGTTTACTGGAACTACTTGATATATGAACTGCAGCATCACCAGGCCATTTGAGGGAAAAAAATGTTTCTACATCTTAACTAAATAAACCCCAAACACCCCGCCCCCTCCACATCCCCAATTGGTTACTGTAAACTCTGAGTCATTTGTTAGCATTACTTTTGGTGAAGCCATGAATGGAATCTGAAGAGTACCATAAACTTGCAATCAATAATTCTCATATCCACACTGTACAACCTAAGCACCATCCAGACCGACATGTTCCATCATCTTATGTAACCAACCATGGTGTGGGATTTTCATTATCATCCTCTCCATCAATACATCCCCTGATATCAGTTATAGTCTTAAACTTCTCTGTCATTCCCTGTGCTGTAATTCATAAACCCAATCCAGCCACCACTTCACTCTGAAACTGAAACGCATCCAAGCTACAGTACTGCTGCAGGGTCAGCATTTTCATTGCCTCTAATTTTTGACAGAGCCTTGATAGGATTCAAGGACATTGCTCAGAAACTTTAATACAGATACACACTGATGACTGTTGCCTGATATGATGCTGGGGTCTGATAGTGACACACTTCTAATTTTTGTCCTACTGAGTGAATCCTCGCATTCTCCAGACCTCCCTGATTCATTCTGATACTGGTTTTCAGTTCGAAGTCTCTATTTTTGGGACTCACCTTCTGCTGCTGCTTCCCAAAAATTCACTTGCCAAAATATAATTGCTTCCGTATACAATCTCATCTTTATACTCAAAATCTAGCAAAAATATGGAAAATGTCCAACATCACGCCCCAGTTTCTACGCAATGTTAAGGGTGTTCTGGATCACCTAGGCTACATTGTTGGATATCACAACTGTGATTATACTGTACTATGCTTGATTATATAAAAAGCTAAATATCTTAATAAGAGAACTAAATAATGCAAGGGATATGGTTTTGTATGGGACGAATGGTTACAGGAATCATTGGGACCACAGTCAGTGTATACTTTATAGAACAGAAAAAGACCTTTTTGACACTATCATGTTTTCTGAAATTGTCGCATTTTCAAACTGTCCAACAAGATTTACCACAAATACAAATTTGGACAAATACCTCCTGCAAAGACCTCCAGGGTCCGGGTTCGATTCCCTGCCAGGCTCGATTCCCGTCTCTGTGTGCATGGAGTTTGCATGTTGTTCTCCACGTGCTTGGTGGGTTTCCTCCGGTTACTCCGGTTTCCTTCTACAGTCCAAAGACCTGCAGATTAGGCTAATTGGCGTTCCCTGGATTGGCACCCTGTCCAGGGTGTACCCCGCCTCGTGCCCTCAGCGTCCTGGGACAGGCTCCAGGTTCACCGCGACCCTGAATGCAGGATAAAACGGTATAGATGAGACCTCCTGCAAAGGCTGCTCACAAGTCCTAAGCCAAGTTACGTAAATTCCCTTCTACATCAAGGATCGATAACCTTTCGTAGGTAGTATACAAAGCCAGGGAAACACAGAGGTGGAAGTTTGATAGACATCCAGCGAACCATAGGAAGTACATCAGGAAAAAAGAACTAAAAGGAGCAAAGAGAGAGGGGGAACCCTGCAAAAGTCAACATAGTCAAAGAAAAATATCAGAAAACATTAACAAATGGGATACAATTAATGTTTTATTGTAGCAAACACATGGTTTGACCAGGAGACTTTGGCCACAAGGCAGAATACACCCTGGACCGGATGCCAATCCATCACAGGGCACACACTACGGGATAATTTGGGAACGCCAATTAACCTAATCCGCATGTGGGAGGAAACCAGAGTGCCTGGAGGAAACCCACCAAGCACAGGTGTACAAACTCCACACACACACAGACCCATGGCGGGAATCAAACCCTCAACATGCCACCTAAAAGAATACGTGCTTATCTATACATCCATCACCTTAACATCAACCTTTGTAACTGTTATGGTATGTCAGTGCAAGCAACTAAATACTTAATGTCGAGGTGTCAGCTAGCTTATTATTAACTAGCTCAATGTCCATATTTTCCCAGTTACCTAGCAACAGTGTTGCTGTATGCAGCAAGTGTTTGGTTGTTTCACTTTTTCCAAATGCACCACCGAGCATCACGTGGAGAGCGCAGCACTGGTACATGCATGTGTTTAATCAGAACCGGACTGAAATGTGCTTTTAATTGTCTTTGGTGGTTGTTTTTTCCTCGTATGATGCTACAAAATGCTGTTAGTCTCTGCATGACAAAGGTCCATTTTTCGAACAGCTGCACAGGCCGTAGTGCCAAGCTGTGCCTACCCTTACACACACTCACATACACACACGTTCATCAGTTTCGCTTTTCAGACCTTCTTGCAGCATGCACCAGTTTAAACACTCATTGCATATTTCTGCTTGCCTTAGTTATCCAGAACAGCTTTTTCTTTTTTCCTTTTTTTCTTTTCTTCCAGAGAACAAAATGCTTATTCATTCATTCACTGATTTAGTCATCCCTTCTTGTGGATTTCATTTACCGTCAGAGTGTGGATGCGAGTAGATCTTAGGGAAAGGGAGCGCTCGATTTAGCACAGTTACCCGGGAATGTACTCAGGACGTCAGCCAACACCGCAAGAAATAGCGAAGAAGCAAGAGGACACAGAAGACAGAAGTGGCCTCGGTGTGCCCCGGACATCCAAACTGTTTATGGGACTCGCTGTTATGAAAGCCAACCAAACTTATGCATGAAGAAATTCATCTTTCTGACAGCACTTCCGATAAGCATGAAGCGTGTGTTTGTGAGATAAAAGTGCTGTTAAAATGTCGATTGCAGCTTTGGAACCGTTCAGTGCATTCCAGAGATTGTGGCAGGCTATAAAAGACTCTTTCATCCACGGCGCAAGTCTTCCTGGGGTACCTAATTAATGAGAAAGAACTTAGACTGGTCTGGGATCAATGGCTCACTTTTGTTGCCTTTAATTGTGCCAGATGAAGCGATCAGCATCATGTTTAATGCATGCAGCTGTAAAATGCAGCAGTACGAGCAGTGTAGTGTTGGTGTTTATATCATGACACCGCGTGCGATTATAGGGAGTTGTTTTAGGGTTAACAATGTAGCACTCGAAAGCCTGAGTAACATCAGTTTCAATTAAGAAATGTCACAATAATGCATACAAAAATGTATGTTAAAATGAGTGCATTAATACCATAGAAATGGGATTTTCAGATTTGCTTTCATTTCTGCTGTTTTAGGAAACTATTCACCATCTGACCAATGAAGATAAGAAAAAATCAATACACCCAGACATAACTCTAGCCCTCCTCTCCCCCCGACAGGTGAAAGCTACGTCTGCGCCTCCAACGAACCCTTCCGCAGAGTGGACTACACCAAGAACGTGAACCCCAACTGGTCAGTGAATGTTAGAGCAGGAACATCTCGCTCGCTCTCGTCTTTACCCATTCTAAAGAACGAGCTGAGGGAGCGAGAAAACAAGGACTTCATCCGGCCCAAACTGGTGACGGTGATCCGGAGCGGAGTGAAGCCTCGCAAGGCTGTACGCATCCTCCTGAACAAGAAGACAGCACACTCGTTCGAGCAAGTCCTCACAGACATCAGCGATGCCATCAAGCTGGACTCTGGAGTGGTGAAGAGACTCTACACCCTGGAGGGGAAGCAGGTAGGAGGATCTATTAGGCTGTTATGTAAAATAAATGATCGAATGATTATAGTGTAGTGGCGTAGAAGTTAACGCGGTGGCCTCGCACCTCCAGGGTTGAGGGAGAATTCACGCTGTTCCGCCCATGCTTGGTGGGTTTCCTCCAGATAATCCAGTTTCCTCCCACAGTCCAAAGACATCCTGCATAATTGGCTTTCCCAAAATTGCCCATAGTGTGTGTGTAATTGTGCCTTGCACCATGTACAGGGTGTACACTGCCTCGTGCCCTGAGACTCCTGGGATAGACTCCAGGCCTCCCGTGACCCTGTACAGGATAGGCTGCATAGGGAATGATTGAATGAATGATTTGAGAGTTAAAGGGATAGTTCGGGTTCTTTCCAAAAATCTAAATTGAGGTGCATTGAAAATTATTGGTTGTTGTAAATTTTTCTGTATATAAAAGCGAGTACAATGTACCTGTACGTTATTAGAGCCAAATTCTACAACCTTTGTTCCATGCAAAAATGCATTCCAAAATTCAACTGAGACTCAGAACAGGAACAGAAACTAAACAGTAAGGCTTATACCCCTATCTCACGTTGAGATGCGGTGTCGGGCACCGTGAGCTGCCGCGATTCCCCGCCGACGCTCCGCTGACGTTCCGTGAAGATCTGCAAGGTTCGCAAACTTCCGCGAGGACCGGCAAAAAAAATTAAACGTTTAATTTTTCGCGCGCAAAGATGGGAACGTACTCACAGCGCCAAAAACCCGCGGTGAATCATGATAATCCGTACTTATGGCCACCGCGCGAAACCGCATAGGTGAGATAGGGGTGTTAGTAAGGCCAACCAGAACTAGCCATATAGGCTGTCCTGACCAAATGCACAATTTGAAGTTGATTAGTGAAGATTCAGATTTCTGAGTCTGGGTGTTTGTGACCACGACATTACTTGTTTAAATGCTGTTTATTTAAATTCAAATTTTTATTCATATCTTTCTTTGGGTTTTCAAACAAATGTTTCCTGAATTTGGACGGAAATACAGTAATTTTGTTCTAGTGCATTTTATATGCCAAACTATAATTACATCTATAATTACTACAATAATAATAATAATAATAGAGATGGAGGGAAAAAGTGATGTATCGTCATTGTTTTTTTTGTTTTTTTTATTCATTTACTGATGCCGCACAGCATTCTGTGTCATAGGAGCAATTTATTTGCTAATTTGTTTATAACGGTAATAAAATCTGACAAAAATATTATTGAATCAGGATATGTATAAAATCATGCCACTAACAGAATCGCAATACAAATCGAATCGGCACCTGGGTGTCATAATAATATCGTATCACAATTTTTATTACAACAACATCCTTTTCCAGAGCGTACAGAAGGGACTTTCCTGGACCAGATGTAAAACCCTGCCTTGCATGACATTAACCACGAGGGAGTGTCAAGTTAAGAGGCATGTTATAGGAACATTTACACTTAGCTCATTGAGCCTTACACATCAGCAGCTGTTAATCGCCACATGCTCCATGTTTCATTCGCCGCTCAGATGGACGTGTGTAAATAGGAGTCTAGTCATGCATAAGAAATCAGTCATATGCTTTAGAAATGATTACTTATGGTCTATTAAATATCTAGTCAAACAGCCAGGAAGTGTGGGGATGAAAATTTAGCCATATGTGTCTTCAGGGGAACATCCTATTTTGTGGATCCAACTTGTAAATATTTTAGGGAATGTGTCTCGGTGTCCTTATTAAGAGTAAAAGAGACGAAAAAGAGCTGCACTGCAGCATCCTGCAGTGAAAAGGGTTTATAGTATAGAGACAGATGAAATGACTCAAGAACTATAAGAATATTTTTATTCTTCAATTCTTTAAGAAGTTAAGTTAAGTCTTTATTTGCAACATATTCATTACTGCACAGTGAAATTCTTTCTCCGCATAGCCCAGCTGGGTCAGAGGGAAGGGTCAGCTATGATACAGCACCCCTGTACAAGACAGTGTTAAGGGCCTTACTCAAGGGCCCAACAATGGCAACCTGGTGGAGCTGTTGCTCAAACCTTCTGATTAATATTTCTGTGTGCATGGAGTTTGCACGTTCTCGTACCCGCTTCCTTTGGGTACTCCAGTCTCCTCCCACAGTCCAAAGACATGCAGATTAGGATAATTGTCGTACTGAGAAAACTTTCTACCTTGATGGTATCCAAACACACACTTGTGAAATGCTAGGATTAGTGTATTACTGTTGCAGGGGATTATATAAAGAAATAGAGTTTATATATACACTATATATAATTTTGCTTAAAATTGTGACTCAATAAGCATTCTAAGTCCTCGATTGATCTTCTGCTGAGCGAGCTGTCCCGTATCATGTGAGCTTTAAGCAGTATGAGATTCAGTAATGAAAATGATGCTGCGTGTTTGATGATGTCAGCAGTATTATGCGGAGTGTTTGAGAGTTTGAGGCAGGCACGAGGAGCGCTTCCTCAGCACGCCGACTCAGTCTGCTGGGATTATGCAAAAATCACACGGAAAAAAAGATTTGAGCGTGATATGATAACGGCTGCGACTGAGTAGGTGTCGAGGCGAATGCTGTCGCTCCCGGCGATGCTTTGATTTCCATTTCAATCTTTCTGTCTGTCTGTGCTGTCGGATTGTTATTTGGTTGTGAGACATTCTGAGTGAAAATGTGTTTGTTATTTGATTCCCAGTGAATTACCCACTGTTCCTAAGCACTTTAGGTTTCAAGATGAAAAACAACACCTTTGTTGTCACATAAAAACATCATCAGTTTACTGGCTGTAGTAAAAAAAGGAGCAAGGAATTTATTTTTTAAGCCGAAAAAAAAAAAAAAAAATAAATGAATGAAATGAGATGCTTTAATAAAGTGATGACTGTAGAGCTTACGCTGCAGTTATGAGCAGAACTCTGATGATTGTGCAAATCTCAAAGACAGGAAGTCACATAGCAGGAAAGAAACCGTGACAAACAAACAACTAATGACTCACAGGCTTAAAAATGCTTCCTTAGAAAAAACACACTGACCTGTTAGGTTAATAAAAGTGTGAGAGGAAATGACTTAAATATCTTATCTTAAATATCACCTTAATTCAAGGTACAGTGTGTCTGTCAGTGTCAGTGAAGGAGGTGTGGCCTATGTGTTAGTGAAGGAGGCGTGGCCTATGTGTCTATCAGTGTCAGTGAAAGAGGTGTGGCCTATGTGTCTATCAGTGTCAGTGAAAGAGGTGTGGCCTATGTGTCTATCAGTGCCAGTAAAGGAGGCGTGGCCTATGTGACTATCAGTGTCAGTGAAGGAGGAGTGGCCTATGTGTCTATCAGTGTCAGTGAAAGAGGTGTGGCCTATGTGTCTATCATTGCCAGTAAAGGAGGCGTGGCCTATGTGACTATCAGTGTCAGTGAAGGAGGTGTGGCCTCTGTGTCAGTGAAGGAGGTGTGGCCTATGTGTTTATCAGTGTCAGTGAAAGAGGTGTGGCCTATGTGTCTATCAGTGCCAGTAAAGGAGGCATGGCCTATGTGTCTATCAGTGTCAGTGAAAGAGGTTTGGCCTCTGTGTCAGTGAAGGAGGTGTGGCCTATGTGTCTATCAGTGTCAGTGAAAGAGGCGTGGCCTATGTGTCTATCAGTGCCAGTAAAGGAGGCATGGCCTATGTGACTATCAGTGTCAGTGAAGGAGGCGTGGCCTATGTGACTATCAGTGTCAGTGAAAGAGGTGTGGCCTATGTGTATATCAGTGCCAGTAAAGTAGGCGTGGCCTATGTGACTATCAGTGTCAATGAAGGAGGCGTGGCCTCTGTGTCAGTGAAGGAGGTGTGGCCTATGTGTCTATCAGTGAAAGAGGTGTGGCCTATGTGTATATCAGTGCCAGTGAAGGAGGCGTGGCCTCTGTGTCTTATCAGTCTCAGTGAAGGAGGCGTGGCCTCTGTGTCTTATCAGTCTCAGTGAAGGAGGGGTCGCCTCTCTGTCCATTAGGAAATGGCCTTTGTTTTTTCCAGACTTTTTTGTTCTGACTTTGACTGGATCACGGGCTAAATCAGTTCACCTGTTCTCATTTAAAAACCATGTATTTTTAGCCTTGCATACCCACTATATGGAATTCCAGTCATTTGCTTGAAGTGATTGGGCGGAGATTGCATTTTCCAAATCCCTGTCTCCACCTGCTACTCTACAGCTCTACAGCAGTTGACCGTGAACCCCATTGCTTTTCACTGTTCCGACAATAAGGCCACATGCTCACAAGTGTTTTAATATAATTTTATACACTACATTGCTCCTAATTTCAGTTGCAAGGCAAATCACTGGTTTTATTTTATTAAAAACCTGTGTTTCTTAAAAACCGAGCTTTTTTTAATGTACAGTATAATTGTTGAAACGGTGTTAGTTTAGTCGGAGGGGATATCTATAGTCCACTGTGTGCGTCCCAGTTTCTTGGGAACATGACTTCTGCAAATTAACTTCAAGACAGAGATGAGATTACAGACGGTGAGGAAACAAGCTGCTATAATACAAGTGATCACAGAAATGAGTGTTAAGAGTTTATGGATGTGGAACAGCTTTTCTGCGGTGTAAAAAGAACAGACCACTTCAGGGCATGCTGGAACTGGGAAGTAATCACTTTCTCTGTGTAAGTGTGTGTGTGTATGTGTGTGGATGACAGGATCGGTCATGGAGTTTTGGGTGACTTGGGAATGTCAGACATTGCTGCAGTTGGATCAGGATGGATTTTGAGGCATTTCTGCTTGTCACACTGAATTATAGCAGACGCTTCCTCACAGGCGTGTGCATGCACTGAGGCGGCGTCTCCTAAAAGTAGGCCACGAAAACACCCACAGTGCAAAGGGAGGTCTGCTCTGCGGATTCTTCTAGCTAAAGGCACTGTTCCTCTTTTGCAGATCTGGCACAAAGTTCAGGAAATGCATGCATATAAATATAAAATAGATATCGCTGATGCACTTTTTCTGTCTAATCCTCACTCATTTGTCCTGAACTGTTCAATGTGTGCTCCTACCAACTAGCAAAATCTGTTTTTAGCATGCTCGGGTGCTAAGACAAAAGCTAGTAAGCTCCCATCTGCTCCTGGACACTCTGAGGCCAGGTTTTAGCAGGGGGAGGGGGGATGGGGGGGGAGACCTCAGCTGGACTCCCCGCCGAGACTCGGTCCAGCTCTGTGGTAATTAGATCTAAAGTCTGCGCGGGCGGAATTCAACTGCAGCTGGCAGGTGGAAGGCGCCGAGGCTAACGCGGCTTTGCTAATACAACACAGTCTCAGTCCAGCAACAGTCCAGATTAGCGCCGTAGCCAAAGACTGATAAAGCTAAATGCTTTTTAATCGCTGTGTTTGGCATCTCAGAGCTTTGCGCTTGCTGGCTTAATAAAATGTGCTGCAGGGTTAGAACTCCTTGTGCTGATCTGAGAAGTCTAAAGGTATTAATACTGATATCGCATCTTTAAATTAAGTCCCCAAAACACAAAGGTTCCAAATCCATTATTTCAGCACTATCACAGGTCCCTTTTTTGGGAAAAATCCCAAAAAATCCCTTTTTTGGGAAAAAAGGGATTTTTCGGGACAGGTGGACAATATGAGTCCCAAAAGACGCTTCAAGGGTACATGATGCAATAAGTAACATTGATATAGTTTCCTTGTATCAATGTACAGTAATAAAGTATCAAACCCTGTTTATGTGTATACTTATTGATATTATGTGCATTTTTTTTCAAGACTGTAATGTGTAACACATTTATTTTTTCGTTTTCCTGATCCTGATTTGTTGAATTAAGTAATATCGTATTCACAATCATGCTAGCGCCCATTGCTAATCACATTTGTGCTGACATTTAGTATAAACAAGTGAGATATTGTCTTTTTTTAACAGATCTATCAATAAATATGGAGTGACATTTCAGATACAGTACAGTGAAATGTTGTGTTTATTTTTGCTTTTTGAAAAGAAATACATGCAGAAAGAGGTAGGTTCGGCTAGCTGACTCATATTAGCTGTCGAAAAACCATTTGGAGCAGTGGTGGCTCAGTGTGTTAAGGCTCTGAATTACCAATCTGAATTTCTGTGGTTTGAACCCCAGCTGCACCAGGTTGCCACTGATGGGCCCCTGAGGAAGGCCCCTAACCCTGTCTGCTCCAGGGGGGCTGTATGATGGATGACCCTGCGCTCTGACCTAAGCCTACTAACAAGAAACTGGGATATTTGAAAGAATAATGACTTTCACTGTGCAGTGATGTCTATATGACAAATAAAGGCTGAACTATTAAGAACTATATTATCTCATTATAAGGTGCTTCTGGTGAAATCGGCTTCCCTTCATGTGTGTGTATATATATATATATATATATATATATATATATATATATATAACCAAATACAATCAGCAACAAGTCACTCTGTATGTTTTTTTTTTCTTACAAGGAATGAGCAATATTGGCAATAATGTACCTATTACAGCTTCTTCAGGCTTCATTTATTTCCAGTATTTTCAACACCATGATTCATGACAAACTGTTAACTGACAGATGATGTGTCGTATTATCGCTCAGTGTTTACAGACGTCTTTGACCCGATTTGTCAGCGAAGAATTGAGTTATAACGTGCATTACCCTTGCTCTCAGCTGGGCTTCTTGTGATTAGCTGCTAATGGCTGCTGTTGACATGCTAATAGAGTCTGTAATGATTTTAGAAGAGGGCATGAGGACGGTCTCTAGGGAGTAGCAGCGGGACACTTGGGACAGAAGCTCGTAAACATTTTATAGCAGAAGGAAGACTAGAAGAGGGCAAGAACGGGGGGGGGGGGGTTTAGACCCACAAGGCATCTTTTGTGTCTGGCTGGGAGTAAATGTAAGACCATGTGTAAGACCATGTGTTCACATAACGTAAAACTCAAAATCGTTATTCTTACAGTTATTCTTGTATAACAATTTTATTATTAAACTCCCGTGCCGATGATATTTAGTCGTCTTTTACATTCCTTACGCTACTTAGAAACTACTCTAAGTCTATCGTTTTCAATTAGTCTTTAGCGAGCCCCTGTAGCACATTAGCATCATAAAAGCCAGGGTGCTTTTCTACATTTACGTGCTACTGGTGATAACAACAACAAAAAAAAGTAGTGTTGACCATAGTATTAATCCCACACACATACAACTTGCATTTAATTTTCTTCAGCTTGCTATTCAAATATGCTACAATCTAACAGATAAGAAGGATGCGTGTGGGGGGTGGGGGGTGGGGGGGGGTGGCGGTCCACAGACTGTCTACTTTGACTTTGAGTCACTTGTGCATTACTTACCCAAGTTATCAGACATGGATCAGGTCTGCTGATATGACTGGTCAAGCTGGGTTCCAAGCGTGTTTATTTTTAGCTTTTGTATCAGTTATATTTGACTTTATAAAGGTGACTTGGGTACCACACAAAGCGCTTTAACCCTCTAATAGGTTTTCATACAGTATGTAAATGCACCAGGGTTGTACCGGAAGTAATTCAAAAGTGGGGAATACCTTTTTATTAACTGACACGGGTTAAAAATTGTTAATGTTGGTAGAGTAACTCTTCCTCTCTACCTCTATGGTTCTACTCAACATAGTCTACATTACGAGCCATGCATTTGCACTGTCATTGAATCCAACTCTTCAATCCTATTTGAAAATCGCTTTTGAAAGTTGTTGATCATCTTCCACAGTGTGGTTTGTCTTCAGTGCTGGTTTCCACATTTCCATGTTTAAACATCTTCATCCATCTGAACACTTGGTGCCATAGTGCAGTGGGAGACAAACTTCGACAAAGGGAATTTTCAAAGATTATTCAGGTACACATTCCTGGCTTGGGATGGAGACTATGAGTCATAATTCCTAATTAGGCATGATTCTTAATTAGGCATAATTGCGTCACTATTCTTCTTTTGTACAGAAGAATGACCTACGTCAGTTAACAAAAAAGTTATGCCCACTTGTGCATCATTTTCGGTACAGTCCTCTTATAAGGAAGTACAAGGTTCCAGTAGGAGTTAGAATTATTAGGGCGGCCTGGCTGAAGGGGAAAAGCTGTGAGATATGAACTTCAAACTATCAAAATGTAACATATAACTTTGAATCCACAAGCCTTGATTTTGATACTAAGTCGGTGAGACTGTGTTGGGTGGTAGAAAAAAAAACAACAAGAGCTACTTATTATTTGTAATAACTGTAGCCATCTCATACACATTCTGTATATGTACGATGTACAAGTTTATATCAGAAATTTCACATTTTTAGCCATTTAATGATCAATTCATAGCACTATATTCTAACTAGCACTAATTATGGTGTTTAAAAGGAGAGAGAAAAGACAATCCACACCTCTTTGCTCCGTCTTTGTCTTGTCTGAGTGTCTGGGCACCACAGCGGGCATCGCTGCCAGGCACAGACCTGGCACATGTCCAGAAACATGTGTGTCATGCTACTTTGGCTGTTCTGTCGTACAGTTCAAAAGAGTTTCATTAGCCAAGTTGATGTATTCAAGCAAAAAAAGAAGTCTATAAACATGGACTCATTGCCAACGTTCCTGAGATATGTTCTGGATCCACCATGACCTTGGATAAAGGATAAACTACCTACTAAAGATGAATAAATGATTAAATTAAATAATAAAGGCTTAATCCTGTTTGAAAAACAAAAAGAAGAATATACAGTATATTTATGGGGAAAAAACTCATTTGGTTGCTCCAGTGGCAAACTAAAGAATTATACAGTAATAAAGATGCTTTAAAAAGTTTAAAGACTGTTACTTAAATCGTAATAAATGAGTGTGTTAATAATCATCACAGTTAAGTCCGTGGCTTAAGCACCATGCTCAGTGCAGCTGTTGCAAGGTGCCATAACTTTTGGACAGGCCGATGATGTTAGTGCGGTCTGACAGCACGACTCAGCACTCTGTAAAATCAAAGCTGATGTCCTGCTCTCCATCCGTCTCCTCAGGTGTCTTCGCTTCTGCTTTTTTTTCACGACCCCGCAGACACTGCCAAAGCATGCAAATGAAGAGAAAGTAACGATCCTTTCCCTCTATAAACCTCCACGCTTTATGTGATCTCGGGCATTCGATACGCTATTCTGAAAGCCGCACTGGCTCAAGCTTTTGTCCAAGAAAGTGATAAAAAAAGAATAAGAGGTGTTAAGTTAAATCTCCCCGGGAATGATGAGTCACCGGCAAAGACTGGCTGCAAAATGAAACGGCATCGAACGTTCACACCCTCGAGGAACAGACTCGTCTTTTCTTTCTTTTTTCTTTTTTCACCTCTTGCATATTATAACAAATGATCTTTTTTATGGCTTTCTCCTCCACCAGACTAAACTAAATTCCTTTGATAATTACTGAGTATACTTTGTAGGTTATACATACAGTATTGGAAGCATTTGTGTTCGCTGTAGAGCGAAATGAGTTAGTGAGCCCTTCAGTGTGAAATTGCACTTTAAAGTCAAATGACATGAAGATAAATTAAGACAAGAGTCATTTTATTTGGGGGAAAGAAAGGAACATGCAAGCAGTTGATGCCCTGGGGTCCTGTTTGGAGGGTCTGGGGTTCAATCTCTGCCACTACCATGTCTCCACTGTTGTGTCCTTAGGAAAGACACACCCTCTTTTACAACTGTGGTAGGACCTCACACACTGGGGACGCTAATTTGCCTAATCAGCATGTCTCTGGTCTCTGGGAGGAAACTGTAGAACCCGGAGGAAACCCACCAAACACAGAGAGAACATGCAGACAGAATCGAACCAGAACCCTTGAGGAGCAAGGCGACAGTGCTAACCACTAAGCCACTGTGCCACCAACTATTAGAGTAAAATGCAATTTATTAACAATTGAAGGTGGCATTTAAAGGTCCCATATTTTGATATATATTTTAACACAGGTCTCAGAGCTCCCCCAAAGTGTGTATTAATGCTCCAGTTCAAACAATGGTGTGCTTTATTCTTTCATGAGTTATAAAATGTTATAAATAAGTTATAAAATGTGTTCAATGTGTTGGA
>JAQMYJ010000039.1:3107995-3120481 GCA_030014305.1 Clarias laeviceps
TTTATTCACACATTTATTTATTTATGTATTTATTTATTTCTATATTTACTTATTTATTCACACATTTATTTATTTATGTCATGTTTAGTCCTCCATATAAAGGAGGGTGAAAATACACAAGTGGACCAGAGTACGGAGAAAAATAACACAATGTAAACACTAGCCAGCAGGGGGGAGCGGGGGAGGGGGAACAGTCATTGCCGGTACAAATTATTGGTGTTACCGAAATGATTGGTGTTACCGAAATGCCCACAATGTACATCTGGGTGGTGTGTATGTGTCCGTGCTATGGGATAAGTAGGCGCTGTGTGTCCTGCTTGTGTCCAAGCCCTCGTGTCCCCAAGCCGAGTTTGCTTTGGTCTGTTTTTATTTTTTTATTTTAACCTAGTCCTGTTTGAGAGAGGAAAAAAAACACAAAATAACAAAGTGTTCATTATATTCTATTTCCTTTTAAAGTATTATTTTCCTCAACATGCTTTTATAAATATTTTTTCAGTCTGATTATCTAGTCTGAAATGGAAGCACTTCAAGAAAGTTTAAGACGACTCGCACTGTGTAACATTATCATTAGAAGATGAGTAAATCCTTGCCATAAACGGATGCGCATGAGAAGCGATGAGACTCGGATAAACTGGAGCATTTCAAAGATGCCTGGTTTGGAGGAAAAGGAACCATTCTTCACACCAATACACCGCCCCCACCAGGCTGAACTCACACATGGCAGGCTGTTTCACCAAGTCTGACCTTACAGTCTTAGCACTGAGCTGTAAAAATGGTAATGCTTCACTTTGAGGTTTGCTTCCTGTACCGTGCATTATTTATTACAATAATTAACGTTAAGAAACTATAAACTTAAAACATCAGTGGTTTGTAATGTTAAGGAAACATTAAGTCAGTTAAAGAGCAAATTACACGAGTAAATGTGTTTAACTTCATAAACACAGTATTTAAGATATGTATTGGTTATTTCCATGTTAATTTGGACTTCTTTTTAAAATCAATTATTAATTACAATCAGTGATTGGCATATTAAAGCTAAACTTTGGTTCCTTTTATGTTAACTAATGCAATAGATAATGTTACTTAAGGAAACCTTAATATAAACCATTACTATCAAAAACACTACATTTTCTGTTTAAGTATAAAAAAAGAAAAAAGCTTCATTAGGTGATTTGTATCTGTGGCCTCCAGCTGTGCTGTTAGCGCTGCACATCTGTCTGTGGTGTTTCTCCATTCCCCGGGGGAGTGCGAGAAGATTTTGTAGTATGAGTGTATATAGTGTTCGCTGTGTTTACAGTAAGTGCTGAGAGACGAGCGTCTGCATTTAGCAGGTCTTTGAGAGTTTTTATTTATTTATTGTGAGAAGCTGTGTTAAGAGTGATTATGACTAGTGTGTGTGTGTGTGTGTGTGTGTGAGTTTGACATGGACTACTAGCAGACTTGAAAAAGGGTTTCATTTTTGAGACATTTGCCTTCGAATAAGTGAAAGAAATGAAGGGCTGATTGCAGGTTAATTAACAGGTTAATTAGGAGGGTAATTAGGAGGTTAGTGCCTCTTTGCTATAATATGCTTTAATTTCATATTAGTTCTGCTTTAATGCCTTTATGTTAGAAGCATGGTGGTGTTTTTCTCAGCTTTTTTTTAAACGTAATCAGAAACGTAATGACGCATTGGGCTTGTCTTCTTTTCACTCGGGTCTCTTTGCTTCTTTGGATGAACAAGGAAACACTGACGCATGATATATTCCTGTATCTGAATATAAACTTTCTGTGACACACACACACACACACACACACACACACATTCAGCAATAATCCTTCTCCCATCCAGGATAATATTCAGTGTATTAGTTCTGCTGTTGTTAAAAGTCTCACATGCTGCAGCTGTGAAACAGTCTGTTCCTCAAAAACAGTTGAAACTTGTGCAAATGTTTGCGCTGCTTTATTTTCAGTACAGTTTCAGGCTTATTGTGTTGTGCTTTAGTTTAAAGATTTTGCGTTAAGGAGCTTAGGTGAAATAAAGGCGAATAAAGTTCTTACTGCAGTTGTCTAGCCTTTTTTTTTTGCATATGTGTGTGTGTGTGTGTGTTAATGGTTGAGTCATCATCATTCCCTAATTTCTGATTTTTTTTTTATTACCTAAACCTTAAGTTTTTCGAGCTTTTCAAACTAATTCACAGTTGTTCACCTACTTCCAAAAATAAATAAATAAATAAATAAATGAGTGTAATTTTATGGGATAGTGGTCAAATCATTTCAATAGATGTAAAATTAAAGATAAAGAGACTTTATTATCATTGTAGTGATACAGCGAAATTTGTATAACAATATATACAATGGAATGTATGGGAAGTGGGACCTGGATCTTGGTGCAAGCAGTAAAGTGCAAACTGTGCAAACATGATTGTCATAAATAAGGAAATATTGCACAAGTTAGACTAATAACCAGTAATGATTAACCAATAATAACACAGTCCTGGTGTAAAGTGTTTGGTGTAGTAAACTGTCTGGTGCGTTAGGAAATGATGTGAGTATCTAACACAAATATTTTGCATTGTTAAATAATTGTTGGCCATTTATTATTTTAATTATTTTTTAAAATTTAAAATACATTCAGTCAATAAAAATGCAAGCTGTGTAACTGAATAGCTGAAATTCATAACTACTATCCTTACACTGTATTGATTTACTACACTGTAATTTGAGGGGAGAGAACAGCCTTTTTTTCATTTACTACAGGTTAGTTCTACATGAAGAAACTCAAAGAACATGACATTTCCAGTTAATATTCTTTACTGTACTCCATTAATACTGTACAGACTTAAACTTTATTACTTTATTTACCACATTAGACAAAGGATTGGTGGCTCAGTGGCCTAACATGTGGAAGGCATGGGTTCAATTCCCACCCAATGCCCAAACCCCAGTCACTAGATGTCACTGGCCGTGGTGATCCCTCGACAGGAGCGGACGAAAAACTAACAACATGCACACTGATCAGCCATAACATTACCACCAGGTGAATTGAATATCATTCATTATTAATTATAAACTGTATCAGTAAACTGGTGACAGAATCATGGGCGCCCAAGGCTCAGTCAAAGGCCAGCCTATCCAGTCCGATCCACAGAAAAGCCAATGCTGGCTACGATATAAAGTCACCCAGTTCCAGCCGGACAAACGACACAAGTGTCCTGGTGCCAGACACTACAGTACATCCCCAGGGGTCCTGCAGAGCCACTCCCGAGGGGCACATGCGGAATCTAGGTGGTTTTGAACGCTAATGGTTTTAAAGTTACAGCTGCTTTATGAATATGAACCTGGTTTCATCTTTAACGACCAAGCCTTCATATCTACTACGCATATGAGAAAATGCACACTGTAATCATAAAGTCGAATCAAATGAAATTAACTTCTTTTCTTTCGTTAGATTCATCTGGGAAGATTCTCAGTCGTCCAGGTGAATTTATTTGAGAGTTGAGTCACATCAAATGGACTTGACTGAAATAGGTCCGGTGGACATGACTGAGGCGTAGTAGTTAGCACTCCAGGTTCCGGGTTCGATTCCCGCCTCAGGGTCTGTGTGCATGGAGTTTGGTGGGTTTCCACTGGGTACTCCGGTTTCCTCTTACAGACATAAAGATTAGGCTAATTGGTATTTCCAAATTGCCCATAGTGTGTGAATGAGTGTGTGGATGGATTGGGACCTTGTCCAGGGTGTCTGCTGCCTCGTGTACCCTGGGATAACCGCCAGCCCCCCAGCCATCTACCCCCCCCCCTTCCCGTATACAAGATAAAGTCGTGATTATTATAATGATTATTATATAAAATGATGATGATTGAAGTGAACATGACTGAACTTCCAGATAAATCTCACCTGGATGACTGAGAATCGTCACAGGCGATTTTATTTTTTAATAAAAAAAAAAACTACAATTCCCATAAGACCACAGTAAACACTTCCGCCTTCTGCGTAAGGGCGTAAACCCAATTGGCCGAGTCCTGCCTGGTTGGCCATATTGGAACTTGAAGTCTTGCTAGCAACTCTGTGTAGATCGGGTTAGGCTTTTCATATTTTCTTCTAGCAAAAAAAATAAAATAATAATAATAAATATATCAACATATATAAATATCGTGTTCACCGGATTAAAAGCCTGCCGTCCCACCCAAGACACAGCTTGTTGTGGAGGTAAAAAGCTGTCTGTGTGTTTTACTCTGTGGCTGGATTTGAAGAAATAATCATGAGTCCCACCGACGCGAAGCGAGGAGCGAAGCGCAGGAAGAACAAGCGGGGCGGCGGGAGCAGCGCCGCAGGAAAGTCCGAGGCTTCAGCCGCGGCCCGGGCTGCTCAATCCGCCGCAACAGCCGCCTCCGCCAGGAGCTTTCTCGGCACGGGGAGCGCTGTGAGCGGAGACTCGGGGTTTAACGGAGAGGTAAAAGACACGGGTTTTCCAGGTTGTGTTATAACATGTTAAACAGTTAACAACCGGCTTCTCCTGAGAAGCAGGCTACGCGGCCTAGCTAAGAAGCTAACAAGCTAGCTAGCTAGCAAGCTATCTAGCTAGTCAGCTAGCTCAGGATACTTAGTTTTTGCTTACAGCTCGCATTCAGAGACATCCAGCCCTGAACTTAGTGGACAAATAGACATCAGGAGGATGTGCAGCATGTTTGCAAACCTTGCTAAGGATGTACAGCTAGCTACCAAGCTAACTAGCTAGCCAGTTAGCAGAGAGAGGCTAAGGATTAGCTGTTGACATTTTTGCTTTATTATTTCAGCTGATTGAACAACACAGCTTCCAGGACTTAGGACACGAACAAACTCTGTACCTGGATGTGATTATTGCTAAGCTGAAAAAAAAAAAAAAAACAGAAATCAGGCTTTCTTTCACACACTGATTTGTTTACAAGGTGTGTGTGTCTGCAGAGTTCACTGCAGATCTCAGAGCTCTGCCTCTTCCTCCTCCTTCCTCTTCCTCTTTGTCTTGGGTCCACACACCTTTGTCAGTATAATATAATATGGCACGACACAAGAGGAAACGAGTCGGTAATTAAAGGCCGGCTGTGGGCGATGGCTGCACGACTGCCCTGTGTGTGTGTGTGTGTGCGTGTCAGTTATTGTTATTGTATAGAGACAGGAAGTTTTTTTTTTTTTTTTTCCCACAGCAAGGGGTCTACAGGAATCGTCCTCACGTTCGTTCACCTGCGGTTAAGAGGAAACGATTACATTAGGAGGCATCGATACGATACGATACAGTTCGATACGGGTATCAGGTGACGGTGTGATGGCGTGCTCCTTTCAAATGCTACGATACGAGCCAAGCGAAGTCAGATGATTTCTCGTGAAGAGAAATCGCATCGTCTTCGTACAACCCTGAGAAAACTGTTCACTGTGCAGCGTTGTACTGTTCACATTCTGATTCACGCCGCCTTCTCCACTGTGGCCTGGCTCGGGTCAGTTATCGGTTTTGTACTGGTTTTTGTTGATTAGCGTGAGCAGGGAACATTCACGTTGGCACAAAAAAAAAAAAAAAACTCGTATAACTCTCTACTTCATGCTACTACCCAGACTTAACCTACTTATGAGGCTCATAGCTGAAATGTTCCCGCATGACGGACGCAAACGATGAGAACGCGTCGCTGGACGAGGTTGTCATCTTCCTGCGGGTCTTTACCTCTGAATGTGGACCTAATCCGGTCTGAATAGGGCTTTGGATTCAATTAGTGCATTCCTGGGAGGCCAGAGTTTCAGACACCAAGGAGGCGGACCGATCATCTCCCTGGCGTTCTGAGGCAACTTGATGGTATCAATTGGGTTAGCTCAGGATGGGCGCCAATATTTAAAAAAAATTTCCTTACAGGCGTATTAATCGTACATTTATCAATCAATCAATCAATCGATCAATCAGTCAGTCATTCAACAATTTATTCATATAGCACTTAACAACTGTAAGTTGATCATAGCGCTTTACATAAACAATAAGAAAAAGAAAAATATAAAAATCACAAACTGTTAAACTAGAAATAAATTGGATCACGTACGAGCAGAAGCTCTAGTCCCATGTCGTAGTTATTCTGAAACTGACTCTAGTGCAACAGAATAATGTGTGGTTAGATACGAAACGGGCGTTCGAGTCAAAGCAGGACTCTTGATTGCACAGAATAAAAAAAAAAAACAATTCTGAGAGGAAAAAAATTCCCTTTATTTCTTTATATAATCTCCTGGTACACTAATGCACTCATCCCAGTGTTTCCCTAGTGCTTGGACACCATCAAAGTAGAAAGTTTTCTCGGTATGCCGGACTGCCTGTCTGGTTCACGTCTGAAACACTGGCCTCCCAGGAACTCCTTCAACGGCCCAAACACGCGGAAATGGCTTGGTGAGACGTCAGTAACTCTTGGCCGAGTTCCTGTAACGTGCAAGTGGCATTGGTGAATGATTGGGTGTACAGTTCCCGCAGACAGACGCGTCTCTTCCTTCCACAAGTTGACGACTTATTTATTCATCGATTTTATTTATTTATTAAAAAAAAAAAATTCCAAGGATCAGGCGTTCCACTCACTGAATGTTCACGGGAACGACTGCAGTGCGCTCCGAGCCACCTCGACCGGGATCGTCATTCACGAACATGCAGCCTTCTTTAAAACATTTGCACCGTTCACATGTTTGACAGCAGCTACGAGTCTCATCACCGTACTGTCCTTCTGTAAATGTCAGTCAGTTTTTTTTACGTCTTCACTCACCAGGAATTTTAAAACAAGTCCTTGGTAAAAAAAAAAAAAAATTACTCTCTCTTATAAAATGGTCGTTAAAAAAAAAAAAAACTATACACTGTATATTATAGTGATGCGACACACCCCCACTGTCCACTGGCTTTCTGTGTCCATCTTCTTTTGTTGCCATGGAAACAGCATCTGTATCCTAGAGTGATTTTTCTCGACTTAAGCAGAGGACGAGCTGGATTTAACCCTGACTCTGGTGTTAATCGTCGTAAAAAGTACTGAATCCCGGTGCAGCCAGCTTCAGCCATAACTCACGAAACACAGCTGCTCTTAAAATCACACATGCTAAATTTTCTGCTTGGTGCTTCTCACACACACACACACACACACACACACACACACACACACACACAAACACACACAAACACGCTTTTAGTGGTGTTGTTTATGTGAGATCATATTAAATCCCTCGAGAGTGACGCACCGCTCGGGTTAGCTGAGGACGAGTGACGTCAGAGCCGTGCGCGTATGACTCATTTATCAATGTGTGGTTTTACTAATGACTGAAGTTTAAAAAAGAAAAAAAAAAACTTTTTATCTTTCTGCACGGAGGGTAATTCATACATTTCATCGTAGTTGTCGAGAAACCAACTTAGTGTAATGTGATGTGATAACGCATGCCGAGTTTGTTAGCTAAAATAAGTGCATGAATACAGACTAAAGGAAACAAACGAGTGTGTTAAGTCCTTGTAAATAAGTTTCTATGGTAGTACATAAAAAGAAAGTCAGGAAGTTGGTCCTCACATTATACAGCAACTCTTGTAAGCAGCTTTATTTTTGCCATTGTGGAGCTTCACTTTCCTTTTCAAAAAGTGTGTTGTTTTGTTTATTTTCTTTTGTTTCTTCTCTCCAAAAATCTTTAAATGTAAATGTGATATTTTTTTAAATTCCATGTCTTTAGCACAATCTCTCTTTGAGTTGGGGGAGATTCGTGATCGTGACAAAGTCTATTTTTATTAACAATTTTTACACTACTGTAGAGATGAAGCGGTTGATCGGTTTGATTTGCGGTGACCAGTGATTCACCGATCAGCCTCCGATATAAACAATCCTGTACCGAGTGCAGAAGCTGCCGAGAAACACTTTTTTTTATGGCATTACATTATCAAAAATCATGTGCGATAAAAGTCCCCGATCTCCCTTTTTCTCCAAACACTTCACACACACCAGTCTCAAAACACTGCAAACGCTAATTAGTCAAAAATCACGTGCGTTAGAAGACGTACATGCCCGCGCTCACTGTTAAAGTTGAGTTTTGAGACCGTTTGAGGCGGTAAAACCTGACCGTTTCTTTATAATCCTGTACTATTTATGCATTTTTACTCCATGTGGTAGGAGTGAATTGTTTGATATGTTTGTTTATAAATAATAATTATGGCGGTTGACAGAGATACGCGCTGCTCAGTTAAATGTCAAATTCTGGTATTTGAAGTTAGTTTGTATTGTTTAAATGCTACATTTGGAAAAGTAATGTTCTAAGGAACGGCTACAGTCAATTAATCATTAAATGTATTTTAACAGTTTAAAGTTGTAACAAAATCGGGGGGGGAAATGTAACATCGAATCGGTACTTTGTTAATGTGATAATATCATATCGGGTCGTGACGGCTGATTCCCGTCTCTGATCTCTAATGTCTCCTAAGATTAAAACCTACTTTTAAACATTTGAATCTTTATTATTGCCGTCCTGGATAATTAATTCAGGACCTGGGCTCGCAACCTGGTGGACTAGGTCTGTATATTGAAGATATTTACGGGAAAAATAATTGGAGGGGGACGTAAGATGAGTAACATCAAGATGGTTTTTGGAAATTTTTTTGTGTCTGTCTGTCTGTTTGTGCACGCATCACATAAAAACCACTGAACAAATTTTAATGGGGTTTTCACAGGTGTATTTGGTCGAGCTTGAGGTAAAATATAGGCTTTGTTTCATCACAATCGGCCCACGGGAAGAGAAGATATGATCCTTTTTTTTATTTTAATGGAAAACGGCCTTGTATCATCTTGTGCTTATTATTATTATTATTATAATATTATATCGACTTTAAAAAATCATTAGTTCATCTCAAAATTCAACAGATGGCGCTGTACATTTTGTTTTAAATGCGTGGGCGATTGAAATCTACTTAATAATCTCCTTAGGAATCTCATACCTTCATTCCGCGCACTTCACAGTAACACGTAAAAATTTCAGTTCATCTCAAAATTCAACAGATGGCGCTTTTTGTTTTTTGTTTTTATTATTATTTTTTTTTATACGCGTGTTCATTATCATCGTCACTGAGAATGTGCCTTCAGTCAGGTTAATTAAAACAGGATGAAATACTACTGTGAGAAAAGTTAACGTAGCTAAATTAATGCTTTGGGGAAGGTGAGGTGAGGCAGACCGGGGAGCTCTCGGAGCGTCAGAGAGAGAAATAAACACTCACTCACTGAGGGAACGTTAAAGACCCTCTCAGGGCAGAAGGCTTTTCTGGATGTCGTGATGACCTGAGATAGGGTGCCAAAGTGGGCGGGGCTGTGAGGAGACATGGAGGGCAAGTGGGGCGGGGCTGCAAGGAGGGAGAGTGGGGGGTTGAGGCTGTGTGGAGACATGGGGGGGGGGGTGAGGCGGAGCTACTTGTAGCTACTCAGAGATGCGAGGGGGCGTGGTTACGCAACACTCCTCAGTGATTGGCCAGGAGAGTCATGTGACTAAATGGACATACAGTATGAATGATTTGTCTCATAGCTTTTTTTCTCCAGAGGCATGTGCTGAGAAGTACACGGTACCTGGTGTGTGTGTGTGTGTGTGTGTGTGTGTGTGTGTGTGTGTGTGTGTTTGAGACTCTGACATGCCGCATCTCCTTCCAGGTCCCAGGGAACAGCGCGCCGCAGTTTTCCGAAGGCCCTGTGAACTCAGACTTCTCCGGAGTCCTTCAGGTAACAAGTTGCTCTCTCTGCGTTTGCATGCGGTTTCCCCGTGGACACGGGCGGTTGGTTACATGTGGCACAGGAATCGTTTGATGCTCAGGAGGGGCCATTACTTTCTCCTTACACTCCTTAGATTTGCATCCTCGACCTCTGATGCAGCCGCAGTTCTCTCGCTATGGTGGAAATGCCTTTAAGTTATTCATTAATCAGGATAATAAATTATAATCAGGGGGGAAGAAATAACCCAGTTTCGGATTGATTGACATTTGTTTGTTTGTTTGTTTGATTTTCCTCAGTCGTTTTCTAGACACGCCCCTAACGGCTAATGGCTTTTAATTGGTTAAATGTCGAACCCTCGTTGAACCCGAATTAAGTTTTGAGGGCGGAGCTTTGTGGAAATGAGGGCGGGTTCAAAGGGATGTTATTCGTTTAATTATAAGGGAACTTAAAGGTGAGTTATGTAAGATTAATAACTTTCCCTGAAAGTTAGCAAGGGTTTGACTTTTGGTCAGTTACTGGTAGGAAACTTATATAATTAAGATCTGAGAAAGTAAATGTCATCATAAATGTAAACGTTTTATTTATTTGTTGGAAGTCAGCATGTCATTCTCTTATTATTTCATGTAGATCATAAAGAAACCGAAACCAGTGCAACAGCCTCTGATCTACTAAAGAGCTTTACATTCCTTAACTAGCATCAACATAACAAATCAAAACTGAACGTTTTTAAATAAACGCACACATCAGTCGAGTGCGAGAAAATCATGACTACTCTTTAGTGACCAGCGAGGCCGGACGATTCTTTGTAAATATCAGAATTTCTGCATTTTTAAGCGACTGTTCATCATCGCGAATGTGTTGAATAGTCACATGGTGTCTGTGTTTCTATCTGCATTATTATTTCTGTGATGATGGTTCCACTAAGGCTCGAGATTTTTTGACGGTTTCTTCTGTAGGTGGCCGAGTGAGTGTCGACTTACAGTGTAAGATTCAGCTCCTGCCTTTGCAGTCGTTGATCAGAGTTAGACGTGTTAAAGCTTTTGGCAGACGTTCTGCTTTAAATGGTTTTCCTTTAGATAAAAACTTTTGCATGTTGCAAATTTGACATCTTTTAGATCTCGAGACTTTAAAAGATGTCAAATACAGTGGAACTTCAGTGGACGATCACAAGAGTTCAGTAATTCACTCCTAAATTCCGATCGTACACAGATTCAGTTTTTTTTGTCCCCACACAGGAATACATGTGACTACAATTAATCCGTTCCCCATCACTGTGAAATATATTTTGATAACTTTTGATTTATTTAGTTTGTTACAAAATATAAAACAACGTATAAAAAGCATTAATTATACAAAAATTACATATAAACTGTACCGAGAGCGGACGCTTTCATTTTTACACGTAGTGTTCGAGCACCTTTCTTAGGGAGACGTGAAGGAATGGAGGAGGGAGAAGGTTAGTGTTAGGAAGGAGAGTCCACTTCCATGACTACACTGGGGCGTTCTGT
The DNA here is from genome assembly GCA_030014305.1 of Clarias laeviceps. Classification (NCBI taxonomy): domain Eukaryota; kingdom Metazoa; phylum Chordata; class Actinopteri; order Siluriformes; family Clariidae; genus Clarias; species Clarias laeviceps. The sequence goes on from JAQMYJ010000039.1 coordinate 3,119,197, forward strand.
TTCAGGGGTTTTCTCTCTCTCTCTCTCTTTTCTTTTTTTTGTTTCTTGGCATCTGGTTCGTACGCAGCATTTTGGCAGAGCGACTTACATTTATTTCTCTCATTATACATTTGAGCAGTTGAGGGTTAAGGGCCGCGCTCAAGGGCCCAACAGGGACAACTTGGTGGTGGTGGGATTTGAACGCAGGACCTTCCGGGCCGTAGTCCAATGCCTTAACGACTGAGCTACTTTTTTATATATTTCTACTTTCTGTGTTATTATTTTTATTGTAACAAAATAACTATATATTGTAGATTTTATATTTTCAATTATTTTATTTTGGCATTTGCTTTTTTTTTTGTTTTTTTAGATGACAAACAGTCGTATAATCATTTCACTGCATATCATACATGGTTGAAAACGTGATGAATAAAAATTTGAAATTTAAATTAGAATTTTGAATCTTTTTTCCTCGGCAAAGGCGTCTCGGGTGTCACTCGCCTTCGTACAAAATTCTTTCATCCTGTGCGCAATCCGTGACCACCGACTGAGCCGAACTGATGGTGGCAGTTCGGGACGGCGGTTTCCGGGTCGCGTTCCGAGGAGGAGTTCGTGAACAGAGACAATTTCTTTTTTTTTTTTTGCTCGATTTCTCCGTACTCGGGGCCGTTTGCGACCTGAGGTTCCACTGTATTTCCAGACTGGCCACAGCATGTTGATGTTCCTGTCGACTCAACACAATAGTATCGGTTTATGTGATCGACAAAAATTAACTGATTATCTGTTGTTGTTTTTTTTTAAATACGTATGTCTATTTTATTCTATTCTACTTTATACTTATTTATAATAAACTGCTTCAGGAGCGTCACGCGAGACATTTCTCTTACTCTGTTTGTCTTTCACTGATTAAACAGTGGTCTATAAAATGCGCTTGTTTATGTCGCATGGAAGCTGATTTTAAAGACGTCTTGTCTTATCAAAGTTTAGCGTTTCCGTGAAATAGGACGCGTACAGTGTACGTTCACTTGTTGCATGCATATAAAAGGTACCTGTTTTTTGTTTTGAGTGACCATTTTAAATGTATTAGTTTTATGTATGCGAAGTAAAAATGTGATAAAAATCGCTCGCTGCCACTTTATGTCTCTTCTTTGCAGAGCCTGTAACTGTTAGCCTGTTAATGCGTCTCTTTCCTTTCTGCTGCGCATCACGCGTGTTTCAGTCTAACTCGAATATTATAACCAGCCTGGGTCAATTGACGTGGGACACCTTTTGGAGACGTTTGTGGAAAATGTGCACGTTTTTTTAT
>JAQMYJ010000039.1:3127970-3139582 GCA_030014305.1 Clarias laeviceps
TCCCAACTGAAACACTTCACCACCTCTCCTCTGCTTGCCCCCCCCCCCCCATCCTTTCCTTTTGACTCTTTCTTTCCGGATTGACAGATTGATATACTGTTATCATGATGTGTGTGTAAGTAAGACAGCTACGGTTTCAGTGAAAACAGTAATTAAAGACGTGCAGGTGTATTTAGGGAATTGGATCCGTGTGCGTAACGCAGTGGGTGATTTTACATACAAACACACACAGCACTGTTGTTTGTTATGATGATCGTTCTGTGCAGCAGCTTACTGTGTGTGTGTGTGTTCTATTTAAATTTATTTACTATATAAATAGATATATAAAAACAATAGGTGTTTTGACGGTAGTCCAGTGTTTTTCTGTCTAAACCTGTGAAATATGTTAAACGTTTAAAATCGAGTGTGTTTGTCTGTCGCTCCGCAGGAGAACGAGCACCTGAAGAAGTTCCAGGTGACGTGGGAGCTCCACAACAAGCACCTGTTTGAGAGCCTGGTGTTCTCCGAGCCCATTCTACACAGCAGCTTACCGGCTCTCGTCGCCCAGCTCAAGTAATGTTCAGCTCCACTCATACACCCGTATACACCCGGTCAGGTCATGAAGCTTACAGCGTCATTCCTGCGTTTCTGTGCTGCAGGCAGGGCACGGCGTCCCACGACTCGTACAGCGAGGACATGTACAAGGCGCTGCTGGACAGTCTACACATCCTGGAGCAGGAGATGAAGGCCGTGGCGGTGGAGTGGATGGAGTGCAGGAAGAGGATAGACGACTACGTGGATGAGCAGGTGGAGCACTCTGACTTTCTGCTGTCTACCAGTGTGTGAATAGTTTACAGCACCACCTGTTGGATTAGAGACGAACTGCAAAATTTTGCCATTTTAAATGCAAATATGTATCAAATTCAAATTTGATTTGTCACATACACAGTCATACACAGTACGATATGCAGTGAAATGCTTGTAGATGCTGTCTCCAAGTTACAAATTTTCCCAGATACGGACGGACCGCGGTTCTACTTTTGGTTCAGTAGGGGAAGTAGCACTAGGAATGTATAAAATGCCTAAAGTCCGGGGGCGGAAGGGGAATTCAAAAGTAATCAGTCTGTCTCACCGGTTTCAAAGAATCAGTTGGGGAGCACAATGATAGAAAATGTCTGTCCTGTAAAGCTGTCCTGATGGTGAATAATCCTTATTTCCTAAAATCCTCAAACAAAAGTTTACAGTGGAAAACAGCTCTGAGACAAAACAGTGTCCGTAATTCCTCTCGCGATTTAAAGGCGCAGAGACAACACTTACATTTCACTGTGGGATTCATTTCCTTAGGTGCGGCTATGTTTTTTGGCCACATGATGGCAGTGTGGGGAAAGGGGACAGAGATTTAGTCAAGTGTATCGGTCTGCTTTACATTGTATATTCGTGTCTAAGGCGTATAAGACTCATTTTGTCGGGCTTAAGAACAAATCAGACTTACGAACGCGTTCCCGGAACAGAACTTGTTCTTAAGTAGGGGACTACCTGTAATAATTTATAAAAATATTAAAAAGATTGTTGAATCGATCTTGGGGACAGTGTTGCACTACATGAATTGTAACTGAGTCAGTTTATTCCCCCTCCTTCTCTAGTATTTGGGCAGTTTTGTGATATTTTTTTTTAATTTTTTTTTTTATGATGTGCTTTGTTAAAATTCCGGGGTTATTGTTTTCTGATCAGTCGTGCGCCACTGAGCTGCAAATGCTTGTCAAGCAGCCTTCAATGTTCTTTCTTTTGTGGATTTTTTAGGGTAAGTAAATCTATATTTTATAACATGCATTTGTGCTTACTGGTACTGAACAGTAATTACTTTCCATTGGGGAAGAAAATCCATTGCGGTCTTTCAGTACCACGGCACCAACAACAACGATATCGCAAGGTAAATTCCGCACAAGACGATGAAAGAGGGAAAGAGGACACGGAAGGAAGTATTCATTGCGTCTCCTAAGGGTCACAGGACTTGAAAAGAGGATTTAAACTGAAAGGAAGATGAGCGAGATTAAGACCAGAAGGTGGCGATGATGCACCATAATGTTTCAAACTGGCCACATCCATTATAATTTTATGGCTTATTATTATTTCATCTGATGAGATACATAAAATTCACCTTCTATATAGTTTTCATGAATGAGGAAACCTAGCTATGGAGACTAAAAATGGTTTTCGTGCCAGACTGTAAACGTTGCTGGACATGTGATTGACTCACTTGGAAGCCAGTGTCCTAGTGTTCATTCAAGAAACTGCACGTTGTAGCTTTTCCAAGTTGGACTCATTTTTCAGAACTGCACTTTGCCCCGTTGGTCCTCTAACACACCTTGTTTAGCGAGCGTCTGCTCCTGCCGTAAGGTGGTGGTGGTGCATATGTATCGGAACAGTTTTACTGGTCAGCGCAGCGAGGAGCCGTATGGACTTTCTGTCTTACTAGTAGATTTTCTGGGTTAAATGGAAGTCTGGTGTGTATTCTGGGTTTATTTCCAGAACTAGCTGCTTAAATCAATCTTTACTCAAAAAAATATATAAAATCTGATATACAGTTTTGACTAATATTTAATTCATCGACTGTCTCGCTCTTTCTGCTTTCAAGCTGCTTTTCAAAGTGGAAGGGCAAAACCTCACGAATCAGCGCACCGAGCCACACAAGTCTCTAATCAGTAAAAACGTAAGATGTTCTCTCATCATTTGGTGTCTTTTTATCCGTTCATCCTATTTTTCTTCCTTCATGAAGGAAATCTTTACATCTCACTTTTTTTTCTTTTTCTTTTATGCTTAGATGTCTTTAAGAACGAAGCAGAGGATGCTTAAAGAAGACGGCGAGATCTTCAAACAGAGGAGGTTCTTCGAGGAACAGGTAACCCGATGTCTCCTCAAGCTCGACCTAAATCCAGAGGCGTGAATATGAATTGCTCAGGTGCACTTATTATCTGTTCACAGTTTTTACAGAACAGTAAGAAGTCCCTGGCAGGAGACAGCACCTTCACAGACACGGTCAAGCAGATGCTGTCGTCTCGGCTCAGCATTCCAGACTGTCCCAACTGCAACTATCGGAGAAGGTGAACTTTACACTGTGCAAACAGCGTAGAAAGGATTGCGTATAAAGCCGTGCTCTAGTCAGTGATTGTCCTACGTCTGCACCTGGTTACCTGTAGTATACAGAGTACAGATAGGTCTTATTAGTACTCATAGTACAGTAACCCTGAATCAGTACCTTCTCAAACCGTACTATCATCTTCACCTTATTAAGATTGTTAAGGGTTAACTGTAGATTTATGTTTCCTTTTTTTTTTATTCTGTCTTTATTTCTTTGTCACTTTTTCCCATCTCTGTTTTTCTCTGCTTCACTTTTTCTCACTTTTTCCTGTCCCTTTTTCTCTTCTGCCCTTTTGCATTGATTTTTTTTTCTTCCTACATTTTTCTGTCTCTCTTTCAGCCATTTAGCCTTTCTGTGTTACTTTTTTCTCTTTGCCTGATTCTCTTTCTTTTTTCTTTTTCTCTGCCATTCTTTATTTCGTTTTTTTTTTCGTTTATCCTCCCTTTTTTAGTTTTTCCCCAGTTCTTTTCTTTTTGGCTTTTCTTTTTCTTATCCTCTTTTTTTTTTCTTCGCCATTCTGCATTTCTTTCTTTTTCGTTCTTTCTTTCTTTTATCCTCTTTAATTTTTTTTCTTTCTTAGTTTTTCCCTTGTCCCTTTCTTCTTTTTTTCTTTCTTTGATCCTGTCCCTTTTTTCTTTTTGTCTGCCATTCTGCATTTCTTAGTTTTTTCTTTCTTCCATTTATTCCTTCTCTTTTCTTTTCTACCTCTTACTCTTTTTTTTTTCTTTTCTACCTCTTTCTGCCTTTTTTTCTCTTTATATGATTTTATTTTTCTTTCTTTCCTTCTTTGATTTTTTTCCCCTTTCTCTGCCTTATGTTTCTTTGCTTTTCCTGCGTTTTTTGTTTCTCACTTTGGGTTTCTTACTTTCTGCCTTTCTTTCTTCCTGTCTATATTTACTCCTTGTGTTTTATTATTTTGTTTTGCTTTAGCGTTACCAGCTGTGCATCACTGGTATTTCTACTGGTCTCCTCGAATCTCACCCCTTTTGCGTCTGGCTCTGTTCCCCAGGTGCACGTGTGACGATTGCAGCCTCTCTCACATCCTCACGTGCGGCATCATGGACGCCCCCGTGGGGGAGGAGCTTCACCTGAAGCTGCCACTGCAGACGGAGCCTCCTCGAGACTACCTGTCCGAGGTTCATCCCCCAAGCATGTCTTCAGGAAGCTCCGGCTCTGGCTCCGCCTCCGGCTCCGCCTCCAGTTCCCCGATCACCGTCCAACAGCACCCGCACCTCCTCCTGCCCCAGGACGGCGCCCCCACATTGTGAGTCACGTCAGTAAGCGGTTAGATTTACGCTGCTAGTGCTGTTCAAGCACAAAGTGTCATTTACCGGCAATTACAGTCTTTAATTAACATCATAATGGAACGCATTTTAGACGCTTAGTAGTTTTGATTAAAGTTGTGGAAGGCAAGTTGAGTCGAGTTAGTTCCTGTCATCACTTTAGTGGCAGCGATGACGACGATGACGAAGTGCCTGCGCTGCCATGCATCTACCCCCTGAGCAGGTACGAGGACGCCGGTGTGGTGGCGAGCATGAATGGCCTGCACGCTCAGCTCAACGGAGGAGGAGGAGAGAGCGCGGTGCTCAAACACGAGGTGAGTCTCCTGCCGAGAGATCTCACGTCATCTTATTTACTCTTTACATAACAAACAGCTCTGCACTGCTCCTAGAACATATTATAGCGGTAGTCCCCGACTTATGAACGAGTTCCGTTCCAGGAGCACGTCCGTAAGTCTGATTTGTTCCTAAGTCTCATCAAAATGAGTCTTATACACCTTTGACACGAATATACAATGTACAGCATACCAATACGTTTGACTACCCACACACACACACACACACACACACACACACACACACACACACACAATATACCAGACTTTAGACATTTTATACATTCACTTACACACAGAGAATATCGTATATAATTGTAAATATTGGTATCTGGTGCACTGCAGTGTCTATTTTGTGCACAATACATGTAAACTACTTCCACAATTGAACCGGAAGTAGAACCGCAGTCCGTCCGTATCTGTGGAAATTTGTAAAAATGTTTGTAAGTCGGGGAATACCTGTAGACAAGAGTGATTTTCATTCATTAAACAAGACCAGATACACATGTACACCTTTAAATATTATTAGCATAACCCGGTGCTGGTCATTCATCACTCCTCAAACAAAGACACACAACTTATTTAAGAGAACTTGTGTGTTATTTTATTTTAACTGAAGAAGAAAGCATTGAAAGACTTCTCTCAGACTGGACTGAGCTCACTGAGTCGAGGGTTGCATTCAGTCTAATCGATTTGTCCGTGCTTTCTGTCTAAAGTAACTCACGAGCGCTGCTAAAAGGAGCACTAATGGAAATGGGATCGAATACAAATCACATTACTAAATCTGTACTCTGTAACGGAAGCTCACGGGTCGAACTGCCTGTTAATAAAAGTACAGAAAAGAGAAAACAGCCTGTACAGTACTTTACTGTTCTTAGTGCAATAGCTCAAGAACCAGTGACTTTTGACCTTGCTGTGACCTTGAAAAAAAATCATTACATCATCTTGAAATTCAACAAATGGAGCTGTATTTTTTTTATTTTTAGTGTCCGATTGAAATCTATTTAATAAACGTGATCTCACACGTTTTCTGTGCACGTTACAGTAACACGTCAAAACTTTAGTTCATTCCAAAATTCAGCAGATGGCGCTGTACTTTAAAAAAAAAAAAAAAATTATTTATTTTTTTAAACGTGCTTATGAGTGTGCAATTAAATTCCACGCCAACAAAGTCAGGGGCAAATCTAGTGTATAAAATGTTCTTTGTTCCCAGCGCAATTTACTTTCACTTTGTAACAGCTTTATGAAGGTGATCTCTAGAGCTGTGTGATTTAATTAATTAATTTTTATTTTATTATTATTCAATTCACACTTTTTAAAATATGGGTAAATGCTCTAAAATCGATGAGTTTCTTAAAACTATACCACACAAACTGCCTTCATCCTCTGTAAAATCGAGATTATTTGTGGTGGTTCTTCTTTTGACTTTATGGGCGATTGGTGTAATATTGCCACCTACTGGACTGGAGTGTGGTTCAGAAAAAAAGATTATTGATCTGTTTTACGAGAAATCGTATTTAAAAAAAAAAATTATATAAATATTTTAAATAAAGTTTTTAATATTTTAAATCCTGTAAGAAGTATTTCTGCTTGAGACAAATCAGACAGTAAATGTCAGTGCAATCAAATTAATTTGAATCAGATATAAACAATGCTCAAAAGTCAAATTTTTCTTCCTACAGCCGTACAGGACTTTCGGCAGTGGATAGAAGTGAATGTGAATATCTGAAGTGAATAGATTTTTGCATGAAAAGATTATATAACGGCGACAAGAAAGATTCGCAAAGACCAGAGCAGTAACTCATCAGTCTAAGTTACACTGATTGATGAGTTACTTATCATTCATAATTAAAAAATTACTGTGGTGTTTTTTTTTTTTTTTTTAATCTTTTTTTTGTCTTTTTCACCAAGATGTTAAATCCTAAAGTTTCTAATTCTAACTTTGTGTCTAATTCAGCAAAAGGCAATGATCAGACTCTGTCTTTCCTTCATTTCTGATTGTGAAAAGACTTTGTCGTGTCCTAGAATACTGTAACTTGATTCGCCTTGTCTTCCTCCTTCTTTCTCGTAGTCTCAACAGAGGAGTAGCAGCAGTTCCTCAGAGACCGACGAGGAGGAAGTGGAGGGTGAGAGCAGCACTCAGACTTCAGGCCAGCAGGGGGAGCTCTCCTGTGGGAAGAGAGACAGTCCTCCTCCTTCCTACACGCATACACAGGTACGGTAGGACAAAAAAATGCACAGGTGGAAATTAACCATGTAAAATTTACATCATTACTGTTTAAGTTTATATTCAGTGCATCTGTACTTTAATTGAGCATTTTTATTAGTGGATACTTTTTATTCGTACTCCAGTATGTCCCATAAAAGAACGTGTACTTTTTACTTCACTACATTCTAACATAGTGTTCAGTTATGTAACCACAGTGGTTTGTAGTATTTGAAGCGATAATATCGCCACCTGGTGACTATTCTGTATAATTGCATTTCGTAATCGTGTATCAGGTGTTTAAAAACAGAAATGGAGACGGTGACTAAACAGGACTTTTACAGTTGGAAGAGAGAGACTTTTACTCTGACTTAAAGACTACTGTGGGCTAATACAAGCTCAGTATATTTAATACTTTAGTAAATTTGAAAGAAAAATTTGAAACTTTTTGTACTACTAATCAAGTAGAACTGTAAATTAACGTTACTGTAAATAGATGACTTTTGATTTGATTAAATAATATTTTATCGAGTGTCTCTACTTGTACACAAGTAAAGTATTTGTTTTCATGACTGTCACCAGAATTGTTATATATTTACTGTATAATCATATTGATTAGTTCCATTAAATATTGTATAACAATAAGGTGAGATGATGATTTTTGTGTTATAGCACGTATGCACTATATGCCATTGGTTATTATTTTTATTAATTATATGGAATGACAATTTTTCAGCCATTGATTTTAAGCGGTCATGTCCTTTTAATTTCAGAAACCACAGAGGCAATAATTTGCTGTCTTTTTAAAAAAAAAATTCATTGAAATCATTAAAATATATTCAGATATCGGTGAGTAAAATCACCAATCAGTACTTCTGACTTCCTGAGTGTCGCTCCTCAGCCTACTGTACCACAACCCACTGCTAGCTCTGTATACATACTGTAGACACACTCATGCATGCGTCATACGTGTATACAGTAGTTGTAGGTCTTCGTATGAGTCTATGAAAATTACACAATGAACGCTGATGAGGCAGTGGAATGAAAAGAAGAATAAATCCAAAATTGTTAAATTCTGCAGCTAAATACAGGAAGCGTTCTAGCTTTAGGCGTATCAGGAGTAGAACTGTGTGCGCAGCGACGGGACGTTACAAGCTCAGTCATCACAGCAGTATTTACTCGATCGAAAGAGAAAAGACGATATTTGGGCCCTTTTGCTTCACATTGAACCGGAGAGAAAAAAGCAGATGTGTAGTAATATCGGAGGGAAAACAGTGGGGGAACACAGTCGCTATCAAGGCAAACCATAATAATCACCCAGTTTTACAGCCTCTTTGTGGTAATTATGTTACCACATGATAACATAATTATGTTGTGATTTTATTTTATTTTATAGTTAAACCGTTGCCAAACACATTAAGCTAATAATTTAGCAAATGATTGTGACCCAGAGGAGCTACAGAATCCCTACAACAGTTTCCAAGTGTGTGAATTCATATTAAAAAGAAAGTTTAAAAAGTTTGTATTGTCCGTACCGTCCTTATTGTTTTGTTGTTTAGAAAATATGGACACGCTGCAGTTGTTGTGGTGCTTAAAAATAAATATAATTAGCCGTAAACATCCGATGAAAAGATGCGTTTTAAATGTTAATATAATTATTTTGTGAAAAACCTTTTTAAAAAAACGGTTTTGGCTACATTAGTCTGACTGTAGGGTTAATTAATAATATAATCTTATTGCTAAAACTAGACTCAAATACTTATGGGCTCCTCTGACTTAAACTAGACTAAAATGTCCAGACTTTTAGTCGACTAAAACTTGACTAAGCAAAAATAGGATATGATTGATATCTAAATACTAAATATGATCAAAACGAACAGGGAGATTTATCCCGGGACTGAGACTAAGACTAAAAGTGAAAATAGCTGACAAAATTAACACCACAAGATGTGGGAAAATTCTGATTTGCCGTACTACACTGTTTGCTCATAATGAAACACTATATTACTCGCTCATTTCAGTCATATACAGTCACTATGTGTTTACAATGAATAAGTGTGAAATTTTCCACAATCTAGATGATGATGAGCGAGGTCATAAGGTTGTCTCAGGATACCTCCAGAAATATCTCATTCTTCTTGTTCTGTAATCATCTGCTGTGTACGATGTAATAAGACGCCCTTTAGGCGTGATTAAGTTCTAGTGCTTGAAAAATGATTTAATATTCATACAGCTCTAAGCCCAGGTTGTGAATGTATAATAATGTGTTTTTGTGTGTGTGTTCTGTGTTTCTACGTGAAGGTGGAGCAGGTGCAGCACCCGTGCGAGTGTCACGTGTGTAACCAGGGGAGCGTGGACGGCGGTACAGCAGGACTGGGCACCGCCACTCTGCCTTCTCGGCATCTCCACACGGCACCCCATCACTTCTTCACAGAAAAGAGTCCGGCTCACCCCGCGCTCCATCTCTACCCCCACATCCACGGACACCTGCCCATGCACAACCTGCCCCACCTGCCCCGGCCGCTGCTGCCCACACTGTACTCCAGCCCTCCCCTCACACACAGCAAGGTCAGAAACCTCACGTATAACACAGTCAGCATTTGTGAATGATTTTATAAACTTTTTATTATTGCAGTTTCTATATTGTATTTGCCTTATAATTTAAAATGAGACCACAAGTTTAATCTACTGTTCATCGATGCTCGGGAATTAAACCCTCAATCCTGAGTGGAAGTCTGTTCTTGGTAAATTGTTCAATTTATTGACATTTTACACACTTTTTTTTCAGTTTTGTAAATATCTTGCTGCATTGTCGTCTCACTACCAGAAGGTGGTGCTGTTTATCAGAGCTTTTTAAAGCAGTCAACAGAAACCTTTTCAGTTTCATTTGATATGGAAATATTCAGCCCTATGAACTGATTTTTATTATTAAAATTATAAAAATTGATGGAAAGAAGACCACTGGAATGCGGACAGTTGGAAAAACAGACAAATATGAGCAGATTTATGGATAAAATCAAGTATTATAAACGTATCTGGGCGCTTTATTTATCGATTTATTCTTGATGTGACACAAAAACATAAAAAAAATAATAGTATTTATTAATATTTTAGTATCGATGTGTGGCTAATGTGTGCGTGCGTACACACCCATGTGTTCCAGACTCTCTCGCCTGCGCCGGTATCCAATCACACAGGAATAAAACAGCAGCCGCAGCCGGTGTTCAGCCCCGCCCTGCCCGAACACGTGTACCAAAGCTGTTTTAGCGGCGGAGCCGGAGACTGGAGCGCTTCTCTGTCTTGTCCCTCGCTCAAATTCGAGAACCTGTGGGACACACACATGATGAAGAACTGGAACCCGAGTGTACTGCTGCAGGAGCCGCTACCCGGTGACCGTCACCTTTTTTTCTCTTCTTGCTTTTACAGAACATAAGCACCGACTAAACCCTATTCAGACAGCATTCGTTTCAAACAGAGATTCCGTTCTTTACACATACATCATCGATTCCTCTGTACAGTAAATATTAACAGCGTGATCCTTTTTTTTTTTTTTTTTCTCCTCTTAGGATTAGACTCCACCTCCAACACATCCAGCACCTCACCCCTCCCGGGTCCCGAGAACAAGGATAGGAAGAGCGTCCCTCAGAAGAAGAAGTGTCTGTTTAACTACCAAGATGCCTTCATGGAGGCGGGCGAGGTGGTGATGTCTACGTCGTCAGCCATCTCCTCGGTCTCCAGCACCGCCACCACTGTCCAGTCCAGTAACAATCACATCCACGCTTCGGCTAAAAGAGCTGCCTCGCTAGGTACAAACACCCCCCACTTAACCCCAGGTCTCCGTCGTAGTCGCACCGGGATTGTATTCTTACCTTTTCTTTTTTTTTTTTTTCGTCTTGTCTTTAGGTGAAGTTTTTCACAATGTAGTTAAAGAAGACCATCTACAGTCCGGCCCCATCGCTCCTAGAAACAGCCCCACCGGTTTGGCGTCTCTGCCCCCTTTCAGCAGTGCCACACACCCCCCCATCCCTAGCACACATCTCCCCAGCATGGCCACTCAGCCCGTCACGAAGTCTGCAGCTCCGGCCCCGGGGTTCCTCGAAGCCCACCAGACGCTGTGCGTACCCGGGGCGGAGCAGCCGCTCGTCTCGGCCGACGCGCCGGTCAGCGGGCCTAGCAGCGTCTGCAGGTCAGTTCGCAAATTTCATTTTTGAAAGATTTTAACTGTAAGGTTTTTGGTACCAACGTGACCTAAGGGTACTAAAAGGGCACGCAGCACTAACCAGAAAGCCGTATTTAAGAGTGTGACCAGTGATCCGTATGACGCCGCTGTTTATGCGTGTGTGGTAGTGATCCAGACTGCGAGGGTCACCGGTGCGAGGGAGGCGGAGCCTACGAACACCAGGCCTACGAGGAGAGTCCAGACGAAGACAGCAGCTCGGAACACAGCTCCTCAACGTCCACCTCCACCAACCAGAAAGAAGGGAAATACTGCGACTGCTGCTACTGTGAATTCTTCGGCCACGGAGGGGTGAGGGAGCTCACTTTACTTTAAAGTGCCCCAATTATGCCATTTTAAAGGTTGCTGATATTGCTTAATGAGTCTCTTAAAACAGGTTTACATGTATACAAGGTCAAAAAACACTTTAGTTTTCTCCAAAAATAGATTTAATTTT
>JAQMYJ010000039.1:3146974-3162627 GCA_030014305.1 Clarias laeviceps
CTCCAGAATCACCCCAAGATTCTTGACTTGATTTTTAGTTATCTGACCCCTAGAGTGAAGGTATGCATTCACCTTCATCTCGGTTTCCAAATGCAATGACTTCAGTTTTCTTAAAGTAACATTCCCTTCTTGTTCCTGCACGAGTTGTTGCTATGGGAACAATAATATCTGTTGTAGAAAGTGCATTCATATAAATAACCCCTAGGGCCGAGCTGCTGTTACAGAAAATGAAACTGCACCTTCCGATCAGTCGGATTTGAGAATATTAGATGAGTGTTTCTTTTGTACATCGAGTTCGACTGAAATTGCCGAGCCGTGTCCGGAACGTTACTGAAATGTGAGTTATCCGGGAATCCGAGTCATAAACCCCGGAATGATGGTGATTTGGAAATCGGCTTCTCTTCACTAGTCCCTAATTATGCGCTACGCAGAAATGAATCTGGTGGTCTTTTTAGGAATGAAAACCCTGCAGCCGTCATGAGGCAGCGCTGGGGCCAAATGCAGCGGTGTTAAGCAGAGAGACGAATGAGTTCACTCGTCACCATTTTAGTCATGAAGTTCCTCTTTATTATCGGTAAAAGGGGACGTGAACTGAGAAGCTGATTCTCATGTAGACTAGATGCGACATTCTGAAACTAAGTTAAATTCTTTCTGCAATTTCTATAATTTTCGAGGCGGCGAAGTGACGCGAGAGCTCGCCAAGCTGCTGGATGTTTTCACTTCACTTCCTCAATCCTGTTTGAAAGGTTTTAAGGCATCTTTTCTTTCTTTTCTTTCTTTCTTTTTTTTTATATACTTAACCACCTCCAGAGTGCGACCTTTTGAAGCTGGGCCTTTTTCCCCCCCACTTCACTTCCTGCAAAAAGCACTTTCACGTTGCGCTGGATTGGCTGCCTCCTACGAGACAGATGAGACAAAAAAAAAAAAAAAAAAAGACCCGAGGAAGTTTTATTTTTTCCCTGTAGGTTAATTTTGTCTTCATCCCAATACAAGATTATCTTTTTGACCTTTTGCATAAGTGTTTTGTTACACATGGTGCATCTAAAGAAATAGATGCATGATTTAATTCAAACACTGAAACATTCATATATTCTACATTTTATTGCACATATAGAGAAGTCTTTTATTTATTTATTTTTTTGCTTTAATTTTGATGATTACAGTTTACAGCTTAAAAACCCAGTCTCACAAGCAATCAAAAAAAGGATTAACAATACAGAAATGTCCAGCTTCTGCTGAAAGTGGGGCCTCTGCCATCAGAGGATATTGTTTCCATGAAGGTGTGTATTTGGCCAGCTAAGGTTTAGGTGTCAAAGGGACATCCACATCAATGGCAGGACGCAATGTTGCCCAGAGCATCACACTGCCTCCACCAGCTTGCCTTCTTCCCACAGTGCACCTTTGCACCTCATGTGGACCAATTTGCTGCTGGGTCCCTGCATGGGGAAGAGGTGAGCTGTGGGAAGAAGGCAAGCTGATGGAGGCAGTGTGACGCTGTGGGCAACATTGCATCCTGCCATTGATGTAAATTAGTTCAACAGAAACTACACTGACACTGGAGACTCCTTCCATAAATATTAAATATCTTTTTTTAATAAAAGTTCAAAATTGTACATGAGGAGGCACGGTGGCCTCACACCGCCAGGGTCGGGTCGAGGGTTCGAATCCCGGTCACTCTTCCTTGTACCACTTTTTGTAGGTACTAGCCACTGCATACCAGGAACACCCCCAAGTCTCCACTCCAACACTCCAAGACCTGCTGTTTTGGAAATGCTTTGGCCCACTTATCTACACATTACAATATAATCCTTCTGAAAAGTCTCCCAGAGTCTCTCCTTCTCAAAGTCTGTCAGATCCGTGTAATTGCCCATTTTTCCTGCTTCCAACACATCAAATTCGAGAAATGACAGTTCACTTGCCATGTAATACTGTACTGATCTGTCAGTGATGATAGATAGATAGATTGATTGATTTTTATCTTACTTGACGTTTGGTTATTTTTTACTTATCTTTTTGTATTATCTTTAGCTAAACACTAAATTATTAGTTATATCCTTGATGCATATCCCTTTTTTAGTATTTAATTATAAATACTAAAATGTAAAAAATATTTATTTAATTAATTAATTTATTTATTTGTTAAATATAAAAAAAATATATATATATATATATATATATACATTTAATAATTATTTTGTCTTGACAAATTCCAATTTTTTTCCTTTCATATGGACCTTATATCGAAGGAATATTGTTTTAATTATTATTTATTTACAGCTATTTATTATTTTTTATTTGTAATTTTTCTTTCCCAAACAAGGTTATCTCCTCATTATGTAAACATTATATATTACTGTAATCTTTACATTATTTTTGGTCTTTTTCCCCCATTTCATTTTGGTGCTTTTCTTTCTTGTCTTTTCTTTTCTTTTCTTTAGGGGAAAAAGTAAAGAAAACCCCTGAAGCTTAAGATCCAGTACCTTGAGGTACCCTAAGAAATGAGGTCACAGCTGCTTTGTTTCTCTTCTCATTGACAAGATACCTACTGTATCTGACTCCCTTGTTATAATTTCGAGAGGAAGTACACGTCACTGTTAATACCAGTAACAATGATGTTAATATATTACCCACTTCCTCTCCTGAGTTTTGTTTAAGAACAGCTTCTGCTCCATAAATGACTGACCTTTTTTTATATTTTGACACTAAGAAATGGCTGATTGAGCCATAATGGAAGGTTTGGTTACTGTCCTCTGTTTCGGGAGGTTTGTACTTGTAAAAGTCAGAGTGCAATGTGGGTGGTGGTGTGTTTAGGTAAAGGGTTCGGCTTGGTGCTGACGCAATGCTGACATAACTGTAGATTCATGAAATTTGGATGCAGTTGGGCAAGACAGGAAGGTATTCGTCAAGTCTGCAGTTTGACCTGAGAGATGAACTTCTGTCCTCTCGTGGACATCAGTGTGGAAAAATCCAGCTCGGTCTGATGAGCTAACAGCTGCTCGGACTCGGAGCTGGTGGAGAATAAATGAATGCCAGTAACACTAGAACTTACGTCATTTAAAGAATGTACATCTAGGATATTTATTGGTCATGTTAGTGGGGAAATAAGGAAGCTGGAAAATAACTGACTGGCTTAAAAACACCACGTTCATTCAGGTGAACGTGAGGTAAACGAGAGAGTTTTTTTTTTTTTTTACATATTTGTTTATTATTTTACTTATTATTGTCTTTATTTAAACTCAATTATATAATTGATACATGATCCTTAATTTTTATGTATTTATTTACCATTTTTAACATCATCTAGACATTTATTTATTTTTATTTATTTATTTATTTATCATCTAGGGTATTTATTTATTTATTTATTTATATTTAATAACAATTTTGTCTTCGATCAGACAAATTCCTGTTTTTAATCCCCCTTTATATTTGTCTTTATATAGATGCAAGATTATTTTTTAGTTACTTTTTGACAACTATTTATTATTTTTAGTTATTATTTAAGAAACTTCGCAAGTGCTTCGTAAATCTGGAATATTTTATTGTTCATGTTAGTGGAGAAATAAGGAAGCTGGAGAATCACTGACTAGCTCAAAGACCACAGTCATCCAGGTTTTGCTGACCAGTTTAGATGAGAATTAGACTTTATTGGTATTGGTTTATTATTTTACTTATTATTGTCTTTATCCCAACATGGTTATATCCA
Source organism: Clarias laeviceps (assembly GCA_030014305.1). Lineage (NCBI taxonomy): Eukaryota > Metazoa > Chordata > Actinopteri > Siluriformes > Clariidae > Clarias > Clarias laeviceps. The sequence continues at coordinate 3,150,681 of JAQMYJ010000039.1, forward strand.
TTATACATGATAGTTATTTTATTATTTTTTTATTCATGATTTTAATTCTTACATTTTTAACATAATCTAGATGAATGATTATTTATTTATAATTTTATTGGCACATTTCACGATTTTATTTCTTATTTTTAAACAAAATAAGCCACGGTTCTTATTGATTGGACATATTAGTGGAGAAATAAGGAAGCTGGAAAATAACGGACTAGCTCAAACCCCACGTTCATGAAGACCAGACACTTGTTCATTCGCTGACAAGTTTAAATGATTCATTTGTTTTTAGTTTTAGGGGGAAAAACGTTCCTCCATCGATCCTGAGCTCGGGTTGCATTCTATGTTCTCCCAGCGCTCATGTGGGTTTCCTCCGGGTTCTCCAGTTTCTTCCTGCAAGTCAAAAATATGACAAAACAGATCTCTCAATGTGTGTGTGTGTGTGTTTTGCCCTGTGATGAACTGGCATTCCGTATTCCCTTCTTACCCCCAAAAATTGTCCACAATTTTGACCCCGACAAGAATACAGTAACATCTTTACTAAAGACGTATGAAATCAAATCGGTTGAATGAATTTGAAAATATAAGGTTAACTCTAAAACTAATTTTCATCCTTTTCAAAAAGTCACACAAAGTTTGTATGAATAAACACACATAAGGTTTAAAATTTACGTGTGCTTTTTTTTTTTTGTTTAAATATAGACTTTTCACAACAGTGTAGGTGTCATGATCACATGATTTCTTCTTTTCCTCGACATGATTCATTTATTTTCACTTTTTTTTTTTCAGGTCATGACAAATCATTTACAAAACACCTTCTTTCAAGGCATAAGATAGTAGAATGCACTTGATCTCATATTACTCACTCGCTGAACTGTTGGTAGTTTTGTGTCTACTGCATTTGTTCTTTCATCTAATCACCTGATCAGTGTTGCTCAGCTTTTACTTGACTTTTGAAAATAGAACCAAGTTTATACGTTAGAAAAACAACACGATAAAAGATGAGCATTGAACGAGTGAGACTGCAGTCCAGTCCCGTGCACATCTCATCTATAGTTTATAGCCGTTAGAGAAGGCGCGGGGGAAGCCCCGCTGCTGCTTGCACTCTAACAGAATAGATGTTTGTCTGAGATGAACAGCTGCAACGGCATCCTGCTGCGTCCAAAAGCAGCACCGCTAACTAACGCTAAATCAGCCACATCCTCCAACAGCAGACGAGTTCAGGAAATTCAAGTTTTGCTCGCGATCCATCTTTATTATCAGTATTACATTTGCAGCCAAGTGTGTATAAGCTGATAAACTCCAAAACAAGTTCATACAGTTTATACTGTAGGCCTACGAAACGCATTATCGGCATGGTCACATGTTCTGGTGGGGGAAATTTCTGTTATAAAAATGATAACAATAGTAATCTCCGCCATTATCATTCTAAGATTAGGCTCTAACTTCTAGGCTGCAAAAGTCCTTGAGATCATCTTGACAAAATCTGTTGTCTATCAATAGCTCTCATGCTTGATGACGTGTTGGACGTCTATGTCCGCAGTCTTAATAACACCTGACTGACACCTATTCGAGGTTGGCACTTTATCCGGGGTTAAACCCAGCATTTGCGTTAAGTTCCCTGTTCCGCCTCCCTACCGACGTTTCGCACCTGTCCTCCAAGGTCCCGCCCACTTCTGGTCAACAAAAGGGGTGTTACTTACTGGATGCCAGTTCCAAATTCCACACACCAAACCAGTTAGGAAAGTACAGTACTTTCAGCAAATAAAAAAACCTATCCGATAACATTGTCATCATAAGCAACACTTAATAACTAACGACTTAATAATTGCTTCTAAGTCGTTCGGAATTGCTTCTGAACCGACCGTCTTGTTTTGCTCAAGGCTGAATACTAAATCCTTTTCTAACCCCTAATCAAGGGCGATACTTGGTGTGTGGACCAAGGGATTGTACCACCCTACATAGTGCACTAGCTTTCCATTGGGGGAGGTGGTGGCTCAGTGTGTTAAGGCTGTGAGTGACTTGTTGGAAGGTTGGTGATTCGAGCCCCAGCTCCACCATGTTGCCGCTGTTGGGCCCTGGAGTAAAAGGGCCCTTTTATAATTGCTAACCCTGTGCTCTGACCCCTAAAACCAAGAAGCTGGGATATGCGAAGGATAAAGAATTTCACACATAGAGGCTTTTGGGATTCAACCCCAAAACAGTTAGCCGAAACCGTATTGCTAGCAAACGGACCCAAATCCAGGAGGAGTCACATTTGCCGTATTGTTCGATTCCTGCCTCGGAGTCTGTGTGCATGACGTTTCTCTTCTCCCTGTGATTGGCGGGTTTCCTCCAGGTACTCCGGTTTCCTCCCACAGTCCAGAGACATCCAGACGTCCTAATTGGCATTCCTAAATTGCCTGTTTTGTGTGTGTGTGTGTGTGTGTGTGTGTGTCCTGCGCTGGCTTTGTGCACTAAGTCTCCTGGGATAGGCTCCAGGCCCCCAGTGGTATAGAAGATGAATGAATTAATAACATGAATCTGTACATAAATGTCCTTATTACCTTCTTCATCCATTTTCACATTCTTGTTTCTCTTTTCAATACTTTATGCAGTCCAACACGAGACACTGCATATAACATTAATCATCAGAACTGAAGCTATCAGTTGCTAGATTACTCATTTATCAGTATGACAAGGCATTGGGTAATCCGTGATCATCAGGTCATCTTTAGTAATATTTTTTTTTACAGCTGAAAGACACCTCGAACATAACAATTGATGAAAAAAAATACTGGGCAAAGAAGCCTAATGTCTGTAAACGGTGCTTCTGACACCTGCTGTTGTGACTGACATAATGGCATTCATGCGTCTGAAAAAGATCTATACAGGATAAGCACTATAGACGATGGATGGATGGATGGATGGATGGATGGACGGCTGTCGAACACCACCTTGTTTTTCTCTTTGAAGATTGGAAAAACACCAGGTGGCAGTTTGTTCTATTTTTAACTGCGGGCCGGTGCACAGTGTAGCGTCAGCTTCCTGTTCCTGACTGACAGGAGTGTGACCTTCTGTAGTTGTAGCTTCACGACACGTTCAGGCCGTAAAGGACAACATTGAGAGATGCTTAACACGGTTGCAAAAACTAATTGTTTAAGTTGTTGCAGTAGCCCTAAAGTTACCGTGAACCAGTCTGACTTCGCTTCTCCGTCTCATCAGCCTCTCTCACAAACGATGCATTCCTGGATGTTGAGATATTGTTGATTCTGTTCCACAAAAAAAAATCTGACGCTTTTCCGCGCTTGTATCCTGCGACCACATGATTGGCTGATCAGATAAATCCAACGTCATTTAATTCACTTCAATTTAATTCAATTCAAATGCTCAGATTGACGAGTAACCCGAGGTTGCGACGGTGGCAAGGAGATGGCAATAGGAAGAAACCTTGAGAGGAACCGGACTCAACAGGGAACCCCCATCCTCATCTGGGTGATAACGGATAGCAGGGATTGATCTGCAGTCATTACTGTGTGTTAGGAGGCTGGAGGTTCAATTTAACAGATGATATGGAGTCCAGTTCGTTATTGGAGGCTCAGGGACAAAACTGTAAGAAGTTCCAGTCCTGAATCCCTGAGCGACAGCGACAGTTGTATAATGTTGTATAATCTTGTAATGTTTTTTTTTTTGTTTTGTTTTTTTCCTGGAAGAGGTCCGTGTCACTTGTTGCACATTTACACTTATGCAGTTTGAGAACTTCTGATCTGCAGCAACACGAGCGCTCTTAAACGTGCGCTATAGACAAAACTGGCGGTTTGGGAATTCCCATGATATGGGAAATTCCCATTATTTTCAGCTCCACATCCAATTAAAGGCTGGAGCGATGCAGTTTTTCCCGCTTGGAGCAGCGAGGCAGGTAAACGTAAGGGATTTGCGTGTTTGTGCGGACGCGTTGGCTGTAACCAACACTTCATCAGGGAGTTAAGAAAAGGGGTTTTTCCCCCTCACGATTGTGGTCAGGATCGTGGCGTGAAATCTTAGTTCTTTTAATCACTTTACTTCAAAAAAAAAAAAAAAAGGAGAGAAAAAAGCTGAGAGAAATATAGATGATGGACATTTTTCTCCTTAAAAGGTCTTTACAGAATGTGACACTTCCTGACCTAATTATTTCCACAAGAGGGAGGATTGTGGTGTGTGTGTGTGTGTGTGTGTGTGTGCGTGTGCGCATGTGTGCGTTTTCTCCCCAGGTCCCACACACGCACTCCTACAGTAGGGGTGTGTTTTAAAAGAGGTGGAGAATCCCTTCAGCCCACCATTCACTTCTCTGAACAGCAGCTCTTCTAGGAGAAGAATCGCCGAGCCCACTCACTCATCACTGGAGCTATTCTTGATTAGCTAGTCATGTGGTGAGCTTACAATGTGTGTGTGTGTGTGTGTGTGTGTATGACAGCAGGTATGCAAATGACACAATTCTCTGTATATACAGTACAGACACATTCGAGCAGTAAGAACCAGATCGGCTGAAAGAGTGAGAGGCGCTGACGTCATTTCGAGAGCGTGACATGAGCAAAGTAGTGTGCGAAACTTCAGCTGGAGTTTTCCCTCCTCCTGTCTGAGCTAGGGGTCGTTCTGGCTCCGTGACGCAGGGGAATGTGTGTGTGTGTGTGTGTGTGTGTGTGTGTGTATGCGCCAGCTCGCTTTTGGGGGTCTTAGATGAACTTTAAGGATGGGTTTCTTGGCTGCATGTGATACTTTAAGTCTTTTTAATGGAAAGTAAACAAGGCCAGGCTGTATGTGTCTGTGTGTGTTTGTGTGTGGGTATGTTTTCATATCTAAATGAAGAACAACTGTCCCCAAAAGGACTGTGCGTGTGTGACAATGATGTATTGTCTCCGTCTGGGGGTCTCAGATGAACTTTAAAGACGGGTTTCCCAGCCTCAAATGACAATTCAAATGCTTTTAAAATGGAAACTCACAGTAAAAACAGGCCTGAATTGAATGTGTGTGTGTGTGTGTGTGTAAATCTGTCATACTTTTGTAAGTAGTCAGAAGGGAGTTCATGAATAATAATTTACAACCTTCTTTTTATAACTTTCTCGACATACGATGCATGTCATGACATGACTGACGGACTTTTTTTTTTCTTCTTTCTAACAGATCAGCAAACGTCCCGTAAACAAATCTCTGAACTTTTTCCCCATCTTAGACCACAATTCTGATAAATCACAGATGAGGTTTGAAAAGTACAGTCAATTTGGTTATAAAAAGCAAAACAAAACAAACCAAAAAAAAAAAGATGTCAGGCTTCAGAAAAAAATATAAATATACAGAAAAGTCAGGCTGTATTATTGAGCCTTAAGGACACTGTGGGTTACTGGGTTACTGATCGGAAGGTTGGGGGTTCGAGCCCCAGCCACTGTTAAGCCCTTGACCAAGGCCTTTCACCTTGTCTGCTCTAGGGGTGCTGTATCCTGGCTGACCCCAGCTCCCAATAAAAAAAAAAAAAAAGCAATTTATTGTGCTGAGATTTTGGGTTCCCCATGTGACACTGGGGCAGCGTTGTCCCCTCAGGCACCAGGACGTTGGCAGTGGATTGTGGATTGCGAGATGCGTTTGCCTGGTACTGTACATCCCATAGGGGCTTAATTGGATTGAAAAGTTTCGAGGCTGTATTAGTGACCTCAGGCTGTGGTGCACTGGGTGTTCTGGTACCTTTCTATATTGGCCAGCATTTACTTATTTGCCAAGTTGTTCTGCATTGGCTTTTCAGTGGGATTGGACCGTACAGGTTGGACTTATGGGCATTAGTGATTCTTGGGAGCCCATGATCCTGTCACCAGTTTACTGGCATATACTGTAATTACTAGTGTTATTCTGTTTATTTGGGACTGGTATTAACGTCATAACTGATCAGTATAAATGAGCAGGTTCCTACTAAACTTGTTTGAATTTTGCATCATGTTATCGATACTTTATTGTCTTTATACCAGCCCTAACACGTACACCACAGTTCCTTGCACACACTTACTCACATGTCTGCTTATATATATACATTCCTCTAAATCCACACTCTCCTGCTCAAACTTTAAATAGATGGCACTTTTTTTACACTGTTGATTGGAGCAGCTGGGAATCCGCTTCAGCTAGTCAGGAAGGGGTTTTCCAATACACACACACACACACACACACACATCTTCTTATCCTTGTGAGGACCTTCCAGGGACATAGTTATAAATCTAATTCTAACTCATTCTGCTTTGCTTACATTTAAACTTAGTATGTAAAAGGAAACATTTTCGCTTTTAAAGTTTTTTTTTTTTTTTTTCAAATGAATGAATAAATAAATAAATAAATAAAGATTATTATTTTTTCTCATGGGAACTGGCCGGACATCTCCGTAAATCCGGAACTGTCACATATTCCCTGCCTTGTTGGGACTTCACCAAGATATTGACTCATTCCCAAAGAAACTACTGTATCATACATTCTTAACCCTCACAGCAACCAAAGTCCAAATGCTCTCTCTATGACTGTACCTGCTGTCACATGATCTTACCCTCATCATCATCATTACAGTATTTCTGGGACTTTTTCTTTTCATTTCCCCCCCCAGTTGCTTATTTGATACAAAACACACTACTGGCAAAATAATCTTGAGTCAATTTTCTGAAAAATGGACACCTTTTATTACAAAAATAAACCTTTAGACACATGATCTCTTCCCTCTTTTCCCCCTTCGCACAAAGATATTATTTCATGTCTGTTATTATTTTAGCTTCAAACGTGTTGAAATTGTAGGCCATGGTGTTACACAGACTGAGACTTGCCGCTTTCATGTCTCATCTTACCAGGATGTAGGGAACTTCCTTTCTTACTTAGAACTAGAAATGTTTTCGACTGTAGAGGCGATCAAATGGCAAGTACCTAACAGTCAAAACGACGCCTCCGAGTCTGATTAGCGCCGCACAGCTACACCACCGCTTACTTCACCCGAGATATATTTATGAAGATGTGCGTGCAGGATTACATAAAGCACGCAAATTTATTCCAATACATTCTTGCTATATGTAATAATCAGAAATTAACACAAATTAATGTTAAGCCTTAGTTGATATATATATATATATATATATATATATGATATATAACACAAATTTATATTAATTCATAATATTTTAAAAGAAATAGCACCTTTAAAGGGAAATAAATTGATTTTGCCTTTATGAAAAGCTCATGTATAATAAAAAGGCCTAAATGTAATTATTTTACATTAGATACATTAAAAAAGTCAAATGAAAGTGCTGTAAGTTCACAAGTCCACAAAAAGACACTCAATGAGGTATATCAAGCAACCGAGTGTAGATTGTAGAAATCTGACTACTAATTAGAAATAATAATAATAATAATAAAAATATTAATAATAATAACTCATATAAAATGAGCTTTTTGCACTTGGTACAGAAATCAGTTTAAAACTGTGTTCCAACAAGCCAGAAGGAAATAAAAAAACCCATGACTTTAATTATACATTTAAAAAACATAAATATTAATTATATAATTAAGCATCCTATATAAAAAAAAAAAAAAAAGAAGCAAAAAAATGGAATATATATCAGTTAGGGATAGGCCGACATTTTCAGTATGACGACAGCACATGTATTAGAAATAAAACACCTGGGGGTGTGCTGTTATCGGAAAATAATCAATACCAGGGTGGCATAATGAAGTACAGTCATGATATCACTCTGACCGTGCTTACTTTCCAATAACAGTACAAAGTGGTTTATTCCTCTTATACCACAGCAGTTTTCCACGGTTTTTTATTTCCGGTTTATAGTTACGTTTATTGTCGAACGTCAGTGAAACATGTACTTATTATCACTTAGGTTATAGCAGCTATAAACATTCGTCTTTCCCACACCAGCTTGTCTTATTCCCCTTTCTCGGCAAATGAGACAAAATCACAAGTTTGCAGTTTATCATCTTAAAGAGAAACCATAAAGCTCACGCTCCTCTGGAAAGCGGACACTGGAGACTCCTTCCATAAACGTTTGGATCCTCCTACGGGTTTTTGTGGCAGAATAACTTTGTTAAGAATGATATTAGAACCAGAGCATTAATATAAACCTGTGATTTGTCAGACTGTCAGCACTACTGTGAGAGCTGCTTTACAGAAAATTAATCAGCACCTTTCGACCATCCAGAATTGAGAATTTACAAGGACTGTGGTATAAATACAAATATATATATATACACACACACTTGTCTCTGTTCTGTGCAACTCTGTGGACCCGATGAGTGACGACTGTATGAATCAGATGAATCAGGAATGACCCATCTTAACTCAGCATTTGGCTTCTCTGAACGTTCCTGTTTCAATTCCTGTTCGAGAGTTGTAATAAATTCCTAAAATGGCTGATATGTTTTTTTTTTGTTTTGTTTTTTTAAAGTCCAGTCTGAGTTTTTATACCCATCCTGATGTGAAAGTTGTACAAGTTAGTTGTCCCAGTGTTTGTTCTTGTCCATATTTGTACCTTTACATGCCTTCCACACACTTCTGTAGTGCATCTTCTCTTGAGTGTGAGTGTGAAATGAGCAGAGTTCAGAGTTTGGCGCACTCCTCCCAGTGGTTCATGTACTCGTCCGTGTGATTTTCATCGTACATTGTGAAGCACAGCGGGCACTGCAGCTCGGACACCCCTGATGCTGCTAACTGAGTGTTCGGCCGCCTGGCGCTCGAGTCCGGGGGGCTGTTCCGTAATAGAGGCTCGACTGTTTCAGTCGGCTTGCGACCTGTTTTCTTTAAGCTGGGGAGGAGCCGCCGTGATGGAGTGGCTTCTCTGGAATTCTGCGTAATGACCATATTAAATTGACTGTAAGTGCAAATGCAGAAAATACAGTTTCATGTGAACTTTGATTTGATTACAAGACAGCTTATATGTGGATCGTTAAAATTATTAGACTCGTCATTTATTATTATTATTTTTTAAGTAGGGACGATGCTAACCCACTTGCCTGCGCTCGGATCTGTGTCTGCAGTCGCGCCACTTCGTCCTGTAGGTCCATAATTTTGCTCTGAGCCCGTTCTCTGTCCGATCTCTCTGACTTAAAGTCTTCGACGTAAGCGAGCACCTGAATAAGGACAGTAAGACATAGCACTTAAATACTAAATAAAGAAATATAACTACTGATTTTCTCTCTTAATAAAACAAACTGTTTATCATCATATCCCCCAGTCATATAGCATAGAGCTGCTGTTTAGTCACTCAACAAGAACTTTGCTTTAAAGCTCCCGTGATTTGGATTACGTGAAATGAACAGAACTTGTATAGAAAACATGTTTTCTTAATGACCTGCTGTTCCAGCATCTGTATGCGCTCCTTGTTTCTCTGCATGCGATCGTCCGTATCCCGGCTGAGCCTGTCACATTCCCGCATCTTCTCCTCCAGCAGTCCGTTCAGACGGTTGATCTCCTGCTGGTACAGATTCATGTGTCCTGCTGACGTCCCGCCACTGGCCTCCTTCAGTTTCTGACACAAGCCCCTGACGTACTCCTCTCTGCTCAGGTCATACTTCTGCCACTTTGAGTTCAGATTTTCCACCTGGAGCAGGAAAGGAAGCATTGCAAGGCTTTAGAGGAATGACAAAAAAAAAAATAATTCAAAAGCGCAGACCTGAAGTGTAAAGTCGAAGGTCTTACATAAGACGCTCTGTTTTTCAGCTGCTGGTTCTCCTCCTGTAACTTATCGATAATGCCTTTCAGTCGAACGGCCTGGGAGGATTCGGTCTCCTGATGAGAGAGGGGAGGGGGGGGGGGGGAGGACAAAAAGGATTTAAATTATCAAGTTTTAATAAAAGAGTTTAATATCTTTATATTAATGATGTTATTTATAGACATGCAGTTGCGGGATCTGTTTAAAAATTTTTTATATTTTCAACTACACACCTCATTGACCTGGGTCTTATGCTCCACAATGCCTGACAGGTTCTTCTGCTTCTCCAGCCTCCCCAATAGCTCCTCACACACTCGTACCGTGGCTCCTAACTGCCCCCTGAGCTGCTCTGCCTCATCAGCCAACGAGTTGCACAGGACATCCCTGGTGGCCTGCTCCCGGTCTCGTGCTGCCAGGCTGGCTCTCAGGCGCTGGATCTCGCACTCCTTCTCGTGCTCAGGCCACTCCAGCATCTGCTCCTTCTCCTTCAGCTTCTGTTGCAGACTTTGGATCTCCTGTAGAAAGTCACAGAATTAGACTACATTACCCAAAAAATGCATAGTGCTGGAGGTCCGGTCAGGACCCTAAACAACAAGAATAAAAAATAAATAAATAAACCTATATGTTCTCCTCGGCATCTTGATGATGGTTAAGCAATCAAGAAGTGATGGCTGAGTGGTTAGATAGAATTTGGTTACTGATTAGAAGGTTGCATGGTCAAACCCCCACATTGCCAGGTGATCTATCATGAGACCTTCTAACTCAATTCAATTGAATTTCATTTGTTTAGCAAATGATCATCTGTTCAAATGTGCAAAGCAGCTTTACAGAATCAAAGGGAAATGAGTATGAAATGTGCGATTAAATATGTACAAATCAAAATAATCAGATCATCCGAACCTCAGGTCAAGCAAAGAGACGCAACCCTGATCAGAGACCAGTAGGTCGTCATTCACCACTTTAACCAGCGCTGTGATGAGGCCTCAAACCTGACTGGTACGTTACATGTGTGTTATTCCCAACTAAGAAGGTGCATGTGGTGAACCTTTAAAGCTTTCTAGAGGAATGAGTGGTTATTAAGTTCCTATGATGGTGTTATGAGGCTTTTTAAATACATTTAAATGGTAAAATGAGTATATATTATAAAAAAATAAAGGCACCCTTGATGATTCCACTCACAGATAAGGAACATCTGGAATACAGTAGTGTGATAATGGTGCAAAAAAGGAGAACTAATACCTCCTTATGATGAAGTAGAGTTTAAATGGATATAAAATGAAGGTTACTCACTCTTTTGCTTGCCTCCAGTTTCTGGGCCGAGTCCACTTCTGTCTCTTTCAGCTTCTGGGTTAGTATGAAGTTTTCTCTACACAAGCTCTCCACTAGAGACTTAGATGGTCCAACCAAGCAAGGATCTTCTCCTTCAACTGTCACACGCGTCCTCTCGTACTTGGTCAACCTGGCGTTCAGGTCAGATATAATTCCGTCTCGGGATAAAATCTGTTTGCCTAAATTGGCAATCTCCTGCTGGGTTTCGTGATAAAAAGTGTTCAAAGTGGCGCAACTCCGCAATTTCGTAACGTCGTCCTCCATCTTTTGATATCCGCCGTTTATGTTTTCTTTTGTTGTTTCTTCCTTTTGATATATGCGTGTACAGACACAAAAAGATACTTTGTTACCGTCTACCGTTACTTATTCCATAAATGTGTGATATTTCTCCTCAGGTCGGTGTGTTCATGGCTTTGTAAAGAGAAGCGCAGAAGGTCAGAGTTTTTCATGCTGTAAATGCTGCTCGCAGTGCGGGGATTTCCTGAGGGACTTCCCCCTCCGCCAGCACACCAACTCCGCGCGGCTCCTTTACTCGAACAGCGGAGAACATTTTTACACATGACAGCTCGGTTTTTTACGCTGGTGAATGTACATTTCTTCCGCTAATTGTCGAGTCACATATCTGGACTTTACTTTACACGTCCGCAGATACACTTCCTCTTCCCTGTTCGAGCCTGTCCTGCTCTGCTGCATAGCGCAGTTTCCCCTTTACATTGTCACTTTAATGCTCTGATTAAACTAGCCTGAAGTTTACTCGAGGTTTTAACCCCTTAATGTCAGCGATATCTCAAAGCAGCCTCCCTTCACTCGCCTCAAAAAGCACTGACACTAAAAACTAACATCAAACACTAACATTAAACACTGGCACTAAAAAGTAACATTAAACACACTAAAAGCTAACATTAAACACTAACATTAAACACTGGCACTAAAAA
>JAQMYJ010000039.1:3172452-3177452 GCA_030014305.1 Clarias laeviceps
AGGCACACCTGTGTAATATTCATGCTGTCTAATCAGCACCTTAATATGCCACACCTGTGAGGTGGGATGGATTATCTTGGCAAAAGAGAAGTGCTCACCAACACAGATTTAGACAGATTTGTGAACAATATTTGAGAGTAACGGGTCTTTTGTGTATGTAGAAAATGTTACAGATCTTTGAGTTCAGCTCATGAAAAACGGGAGCAAAAATAAAAGTGTTGCGTTTATATTTTTGTTCAGTGTATGTCTTTAGTTTGTCTAGGGGTTTGCAGTTGGATAAGATCAGGAATATAGGTTGGGGTCATACCAGAAAGAGCTTTAAAAACAAATAGTAAAGTCTGTGCCATACCGGTAAAACTAACGTTAAAAATGAGTTCCCTCAAGTTCAAAATAAGCTGGTAAAATGAAGCTAATATAACAAAAAAAAAAAAAAAAAAAACTCACATAAATAATGGTCCATTTCTGGTCTATGACTGTGATGAAATTTACAGCTGGACCATATTGAGTCCATGATGAACTCCTACAGTATCTAGTACACTATTATCTTTTTATACAAAAAGAGCTCATCACTGTCATACACATTTCATTTGCTGGGAAACAGAACACTGTAATTTATTTAACACAGTATTTTACAAGGAAACTGAATTTTAAGAGTTAATAGCTGTTTTTTTTTCCTTTGAGAAAATTGGTTTAAGGCGTATTTTGCGTTGGAGGAGTCTGAAGTTCTAAAGGGTTACGATTAAGGAACCTGTTATTTTAGGATCATAATGATGCTTAATCTCACAGCTCTTGAGGTCTGAGTGGTGGTACAGAGTGAAAGCATGCATTTGACCACATCCTAACCCACATGAAGGATGATTATACACATGGACAGAGTCACAAGTACAGAAATATAGATAGACAGGAGTGATACAGACAAAGAAAAAAAAATATTTTCACTATGACAATGATTTATTCCTTCAAAGAAACAGTTAAACAATGAACATATATTTCAAGAAAATGTCAGGGGATTTTTGATGACCTGGCAAGATTGATTAGCTTCAAATTGATGAATTACTAGATTTTTATATGCAGATTATCCAGATATACATGTAGTTGTTCGCATTGTACTAAATGCTAAATGCCATATTTTCCTTATTAAATGTAAAGGACTGTGTTATAGGGTTGGGTGATATGGCAGAACAAAACCTAATCACGATATTTCTTTCTGTATTTATCAATATTAATATTTATAATGATATATATTTTGATAATGTCACCAGATTGAAGAGTCTCCTGATAATGACTAAAGCCTGAGGAAATATGGATTATTAGTAAAATTTTTGAAAAATGTTTAATAATAAATATGGAATAACAAAAATTTAAGTAAACAAACACACTTCATAGAATAATTAAAATTTAATCAAATGCTGTGACAACTATTAGAGGTTTCTCTGTCACGGCAGTGACCTTTACAAACACTTTAGAGGTTTAGAAATATGTACTAAAATGCAATGGGAACAGTTTGCTTCATCAATTTTTACTCCAAGTGAGAAGAATGTATATCCCAATAATTCAGGAGAAATTCATAACTTTTTTTTTTGTCATGCAAGAGAACTAAACATGAACTAATGAAATTATATGTGTGCTTGTATTTAAATTTTAAGGTGTAGATTGAGTCAAAGCATCAACTCATACAATGAGTAACATGCAAGCAAACATTCCACCTTAAAAGCTGCAAGTCTTAGTCTCAGTAAGTATAGCTGAGTTGCTAGCACATTAGCTAGAACATTTACAGGACGCTTCAAGCACAGTTTAAAGAAAAAATCCGTCCATTAGCCCACTGAGCCACGATACCTCATACTGGCCACTTCACCACTTGCACATTACATGAACTCGGCTGGTAGTTAGTTACAAGTCCAACATATTTAGACCATTAAAGGAGTTCCTTGGAGGCCAGTGTTTCAGACGTGAAGCAGCCAGTCTGATCAAGGCTCCGGCGTACTGAGAAATCTGTCTACCTTGAAGGTATCTGAAGACTAGAGAAACACTGGGGTAAGTGCCAAAGATAGATAGATAGATAGATAGATAGATAGATAGATATTTATAGACAGATTATTCATCCTGAAGTAAACTCCGTCTTGCAGGGGACAATATAAGGACATAAAGAGAGCTTTTTCTCTCATAACTGTGCTCTGTTATTCTGCATAAAAGTCCCTTTTGTAATAAAAATAAAAAGACAGCAAAACTGTTTTTACGACTGCCTAGTTTCAGAACCAAAACTGTCTGTGTGTTGGTGATGGAGTGTGTACACATTCGTGCAGACGGACTTAATCTGTGCTTCACCGCTATAAGACATCCAAACCACTTACTTATAACAGAGACGTTGTTGCTTTTTTTTGACAAAAACTAAACTTTGGATCGATCATGCAAGTTGACGTTCACTAAGGGGGGTGTGGTGGAAAGTGGGAGTGGTGGGTTTTGGCGGGTCCTTTGGTTTGGGGGTCTGAAGATACGGGTTCGAGCTCTGCCATGGGTGGGTTGCCACATCCCCTACTACCCAGCCACTGCATGCAGTGCCAGTCCCAATCCTGGATTTAAAAAATGTGAGGGTTGTGTTAGGAAGGGCATAAAACTTGTGCCAAAGTTGTGTGTGGATCGGATGGTGCGCTGTGGCGACGGTATTGATGGGAGCAGCCAAAAGAAAGTCATGCAAGTTGATGTTTACTGTTGCTTTTTTGGCCCTCTCAGGTTCTTCTCATTTTTGCCAGATTTTGCACACTTTCCAAAGTTTTCTTCACCTGTAGTTCAAATAATGCTTTGGGGTAGGAAATGACCCTGTACTTTGACATGTAAACCAAAGATCTATCCATATCGAGTAAAATGTTCAAAGCAGGTCATTGGTATCGTCAAGAATTTTATTGCGATGCTGATTCAAGATCGTTAAAAGCATTATTATCAGTATTTATTATATACATTTTATGTTCATCCAATCATTAATTTTTTTTATATTGCTCTGTGTGTATTTGTGTGTGTGTGTGTGTGTGTGTGTCAAATAAAATTCAGGTACAATAAATAAATAATATGGCATATTTTATTTTATTTAATAGCATAGGTTTGCATGTAAAATCAAATTCAAGTATAATAAATAAGTCGATCTATTACAGATATATAAAATTTAAAAATCATTTAGGGAAATAAAGAAATGACTTGTACATTTACATTCAAACATTTTAAAGCAAAACAAAAAAAGAGAGAGATGTTACGATGAGAGAGAAACAAAGAGCTGGAGATACAGTGAGAACTTTCTTTATATTACTTGAGTGTAGTGTGTTTTAACATTATTAAAATGACGAACATAAACTCGACGAGACTGGATCTAGAAAGGTCTTTAGTGTAGTTTTAACTTAAAGCCAAACTTTGACTGAAAACATGCTCCAACACTGAGTTGTTATAAACCAGCATCCTGATTTACTGTACGATGCACACGGCAAGTTTTCTCTAATGTATTAGTCTAAAATACAGATACTATCTTGGATATATTCTTTGCTTTTAATAAATAGGTCTTATTCCTTTAATTATCAAGACGATATTACTCTCCAGGGATTTCCACACAGACTCGTTACCACTAGCTTTGCTTGACTTTACTTTATAAGCAGAATATCAGCTTGCATTCGGTCATCTCCTGAACGTGACCTCGCGCTCTGTGCTAAAATTGTCGCTGGCTCCGTCGTCTCCGACATTCTGGGAGACGTGCTCGTCGCTGTCGCAGTCCTGGTTGTCGGCTCCAGGCTGGCACTCGTTTGATTGACTTTGTTTACTTTCGGTGGACTTGGCGGACTCGGTGGACTCGGGACTGGAATCGTTTTCGTTGCTCTCGCCTGTTGACTTGTTCTCGACGCTGTTGCTCTCGCTGCTGCTCTCGCTGCTGCTTTTAGAAGATTTCTGCTGATTTCCATTAGACTCATTGCTCTCGCTGCTGCTGCTGCTGCTGCTGCTTCTGCTGTTGGAGTTCTGCTCTGAGTTTTCAACAGACTCGCTGCTTTCGCTGCTTTCGCTGCTTTCGCTGCTCTCCTTGCTTTCGCTGCTCTCCTTGCTTTCGCTGCTCTCGCTGCTGCTGCTGCTGGTTGAATTACTGCCTTGACCCTCAACAGACTCACTGCTCTCACTACTGCTGCTGATGCTCTTGGATTTTGTCTCCTGGCTCTCTGCGCTGATAGCTTTTGACAGGCTGGCTGACGTGCTGTTGTCTTCAGAACTCATCTCTTGCGGGCTGAAGACTTGAATCAAGTTCTGCAGAGAATGAAATTGTAGGAGAAGTCAGTATGAGCTTCCATTTGGAGGATTAACTATTTGATCAAAATAGATCCCCCAAAAAGTCTTAGGATCAAGAGCCCTGTCAAGGCTCCTGTCTACCCTGCTCTAAACCTTCTGTACATTCCTCTACAGGAAGCTGCTTTGTAAAAGTGTCTAGTTGTATATCTTTTGGATTTTTTCAGAGCCTGTACACATGCTGGTGGTAGAAACGAACAGTCCTACCTTGCGCATGTTCTCTGTGCTTCCTTGGCTGTCATCGACCGTCATTCCGGCTTCTCCGATGCCAAACTGCACCAAAATACCATGAAAGTGAGCATATTATAATAAATAGATACTAGCTACCGTAATACAGTCAAAGAAACATAAAACATGATCTCTAAAGTGTTTTCAAGGAGATTATTACCCGTTCTTCCAGTGAGTGGCTTTGGCTTGTTTCCGAGCTCTGTTCAAGCACAAATCAACCAATCAATCAATCAATAAATCAGATTATTATTCAATAATAATCCAAATACAAATCTTAAACTTCTTGACGTACCGCCTCAGATGATTTCGACTCCACGGATTCTGAAGTCTGTTAGGAAATTTGGAAACATTTTGTTAACTACAGGCAAAAATATAAGAAGTATATAAGAAATATCACACATTAAAATGTAACACTTACAGTGTCCTCGGAAGTGTTTTCCTGCGAGCTCTGAAAATGAAAC
>JAQMYJ010000039.1:3214494-3227191 GCA_030014305.1 Clarias laeviceps
ATTTGGATTTTTACAACATTATTGTTGAAATACACAGTCCTGAAAAAGGGACGTTTCTTTTTTTGCTGAGTATATGTTGATGATATGATTTGTATTGATTATCTTTGGAAAACCATTTTGAGTATCCTTACATATATATACTGTATGTATATTTCTCATCTTACAACAACAACAACAACAACAAGTGATATTAATACTACTAAACTGACATATAACGACATATAAACTGCACTGAAATAAATACATAAATAGTGTTTAGGGGCAGATTAACTGAAAACATACAAAGTGGTAGCGATAAAATAGTGCTGATTTCCCATGTGCATACTGTAGTTGTACCTGTAAAGCAGTAAAAATGGATGATAAAAGTAGAGGTAGTTGCAGACTTCTTAAAACTTTCAAACATTCCTGCTGACTCACTGCCCCTACAATTTATATACATATTGCATCTTGTAAACACGGTGTGTTCATTTCTGAGAATGTGCACAAACTACGTGCCAAAAGAATGCAGGATACAGTATGTGAGGTAGCCATCATGTGTGCATGTACAGTACATTTACTTAAAAGCAAGTATATTTCCTGCTCAGATCATCTTAGTTTACTTTGAATGTACTGTAAATGACCACAACATTGGAACATACAGACTGCTTAATTTAAAGGCTGCACCAAGAAGCATGCTTTTATTAAAATAATTAGGACTCCTTGTTAAATTGATTAACAGAAAGTCAGGCTTTGTTGAAGTAAACACATTTATTTATGTGCCATATAAACAGACCAGCTGTAACATTAACACCACAACCAGGTGAACTGACCAACACTGATCACGAACTTTAAAGCCAGCCAGTATCTTTTCAAAATGCTTTCTCAGCAACATTGGGGGAAGCATAACACACTGAGACGACAGCGCTGTCCGCTCCTCCGCTTGTGTGAGCTCACAGATGTCCATGTTTGGCTGTAGAGCCGTGATTGAGGTTCCTCCCATCTTACCCTGCTGAGAGAGCTCAGCCAATCAGCTCTCTTCTAGGCTACAGCATCACCCGGGAATCGAACTAGCAATCTTCGGATGATAGGACGAGCACATTAATGGGCTCATTAATGTTAATTTTTGTAATATTATGGCTGAAGGAAAAAATACATTCCTTTATGCATCTTATGAACACTTTACCAAGACTTCACAAACCTTTTTTCCTACAAACTTGTTTATTCTATTATTCTACACTCACACAAACCCCTATATGACAATATATGGACGTTACAAGTAATCATTTCAGTTCTGTTTTACGTTTTTCCTTGCCGAGATAATTTCTTAACAATCTCTTCAGTGCCGTAGAGATCGGCAGGGTCAGCCGTCTCCTGCTTCAGAAACTACAAAGTGAGTTAGATATGCCCTCTTCATAAATTCTCTCCAGCACCATTAGCCGCTCCCGACGTAGATAATTTGATCATTACAGTGTCTGAGTAGCAGTCCATATTTGCTGTGATATGGGTCAATAAGCAATTAGCAAATGAGTTTGATTGTGTTTAATTTAACATGCTGAACCTCGTCTCCCCTGAACAAGCCTTGAAATTGATCCTTCGCTTGTGCCTCAGTAAATGAAAAAAAGATGTTGTGCAATTATATCTTTCTGGATCATTTATAATTCAATAAAAATTGACTGCTTTGGACAGTTTCTCTATATGTGGAATGAACACAAGGTGCTACTTAATCTGTAATCTGCAGCAACATTTAATTTGGAAGCACATTGTCACGCTGTTTCTGTGTGTGTCAAGGTAACGTAATGTCATCTATTCAAAATGCTTTTCAATGAACAAAAGAAACTGAAATATTCTTCTTCCTCCTGAGGAATTATGGGATAAAATGCACTGCTAAATTCTTGAATGTGACTATTCCGATTAATATTAATGTACTAGTGATAATACACTGTCATTTCTATAGTTACAATTTATTGACAGTGCGTTACGTCATGGATGCTTTATATAATCTAACACTAACCCATATTCAGCAATTTCTTTATACAGATTTAATATGGTGAAGTTTTATGTAATGTTATGCAACATTAGTAAAAGGAGTCTTGATAGTATTAATAGGAATCTCTCTCTCTGACTGATTCATCCTGATGGCCCATTTCTCATCACATAGAGACCACCCCACATTTCTTCATGTTAAATTGTTCATTTTACAGAGAAGGTGGAATTTAAGTCAATAAAATTTCCTGAAACTTATTACTTCTTTCATACCTAGAACTTCTTTAATAGCAATGAAAGAACTTCTTTAACAACAATAACTTATTAAAAAAAAATTATGAATCCACAAGTTGAGCTTAAAGCATTTTTCTACATTTATAGACTTAAAAGCTTTGAATAAATTGCGTAATAAATTATAACATTGCTAAACAAATGAAGAGAAATGTCTGATATAGCTTTTGCATGTGTCCAGTGCTCTTCATCTAGTCACCTCTGATGCAGGAACAATTTTCAATTATTAAATGTATTTCAAGATAAAACACTTTTTTTGTGTGTGTAACATTAACACCAATGGAGCAGCTTGGGTGACTGATATTTATTTTATATTATTAATTCTAATCAATTATTGTTTTATGATTTTAGTGTTTCACTTATTTTATAAGATATTGATGTTATTGTGAATCTGATTTATTTCATAAAGATTTCATATCTTTAAATGAAAAGTATACACTCCTACTTCCATGTATGGACATAGTGACACGACATTTCCTTGAACTTGGCCTAAAAAAATGCTTCAATTAAATATCGAACATTAAAGTAAGAAAATGTTTTTTATTGTTGAAAGTTTATGAACATATACAAGTAATGTGTGCGTGTGCATTCATTTTTAATTAAATAATTTTGGCATTAGAAAAACTAAGCGCACCATTTTTGTAGAATGACCAAAATGAACTAAAATTATGTCAATTAAATTAAAGAAACAGGAACAAATGTTTTACTGTGACAGGCTGCAAATTGGCTAAAGATTCAATTTGAAAAGTGTTTGTTTAGGGAGCAACCTCGACAGCAACCTCATTTCCCCTCTCGCCTGTTCCAACCACTCAGCATTCAGCATCACCAATATACTAATAACCGACCAAATCATCTGTCATCATCTGCACCTGGTTCTCACTCTGGTGGCCTTAAGTTAGATGGTTTAACAAACAAAAACATTCCTCTGAAACTGCTTACGTAGGTACAGGGACTGGACTGAAAAGGAGAGACAAAAACCTGCCAAAAATAAAACTATTGCTTAAGACATAAAAAAATGCAAGAAAGTCTGGCTCTTTGGAAGCTAAATAAATAAATAAATTAGTGCTGGTTCAAGACTTTTGCTCAGTGCTGCATGTGATAACTGAAGACGTTTTGATTTAAAAACCATGAAGCCGGCTTGAAGCTACATGAAGCTGACTGCATTTTATACAGTTTCGTACCCAAATTAACATCAGTGAACAGGTAGTAACCTTCATGTTAACAGTTACACATGTTAAACCTTCTAGCACAAAGTTACAGAAGGGATGTATTTATGGTCATGCTACAAAATGTCACCCACATGAGGATGGGTTTCCTTTTCAGTCTGGTTCCTGTCAAGGTTTCCTCATCATGTCATCTCACTAATCTTTTCCTCGTCAGCCCCGGCTTGATTATTAGGGACAAATGGATACAGCTACAGTATAAATCTATACATTATACACCACACAGTATCTGATTAGTTTTCCCCTAACAGCACAATCACTTAGGTTTTACTTTTTACACAGTGTGGATTTTCCTACGCATAGTTTCCTACAGTTTAGCATCTCTCTTGTTTTCACATCACAGGGAGTATAGAAGAGTAAATGCCAATGACTCTAATAAGTAAATATTTTAACCAATGCTTTATGGGGTACTGTAGAGTTGAAACTTCTGGAGGTTCTGTTGTTGCTTAACAGAATATTTAATCATCTTCTGCATTTGCTTAGATTAGTTTATATCACCAGGGCATGAAGGTACAGTAGAGTGTTTGCGAATGTCTCATTTTCACAGTTTTTATTTGTGTCAAAGACAGATCAGTCTACGCTGGTAATTCTACACCATGAAACATAGCTGAAGTGCCAAACAGCCTGCTGGGGGATATACGGTACACGCTAGATTTTATGTTAAAGCTAACTGTGAAGTGCAACTAATGTCATAATCCAGCTTAAAGTCATTCAGAGTTGCTAACCTTTGTATAATTCAATGAATAAAAACTAGCGTGAGACATTAGGATTGATCTACTGTATGGCTTCTGGATTTCATTAACCACCAACACATGAAGAATATTGGATTTACTTGTATTTTTGGCAACACACACACACAGACAGAAGAGCCCTTACATCAGAACGTTCCCTAACTGAGGATTGTAAAATACTTAAGTCATATATAGAGAGCTGCTTTTAACGTAGTCAAGTTCAGCTCTGCTAAAGAAACTAGTGTTGCATCTTAAATCATATACTGTAATTATGTGCAGCATTCTTATAGCATTTCTGAGTTTACTTTTGTGCATCAAAATTTGGCAGCATAGTGTGGCATGATGACGTAGTGGATAGCACTGTTGCCTCGCACCTCCAGGTTCCGGGTTCGATTCCCACCTTGGGTCTGGTTGCATGGAGTCTGCATGCTCACCCCGTGCTTTCTGGGTTTCTTCCGGGTGCTCCAGTTTCCTCATACAGTCCAAAAACATGCAGATTATGTTGGCTGACGTTCCCATATTGCCTGTAGTGTGTGTGTCTGTGTGCCCTGTGATGGATTGGCACCCTGTCCAGGGTAAACCCCACCTCATGAGACACTGTTGGCACTAAGTGGTTTTTGAACATTGCCCATCAAATTACTTTGATGAAAAGACTTCTGACCAATGTTAAACAACATTAAACAACTGACCAGAAAACAGTTTTGCATATTGAACTTCCAAACAATGTTTATTAACATCATTTATTTTTACCTGTGAACCGAAATACATTCTTGGAATCAAAGGTGTAACTTTGGATTCAACGTTGAGGAGGGTGATATCTCCACTCACTTAAAAGTTATGCACAAAACTGCTCATAATTTCCCTTTTACACAACATTTTAATGTAATTAATTTTATTTAACGTACAATTTTTGTGGAAGTAAGCCATGGTGAGTCGCGTTGTTGTGTGTGTCTATTGAGGATTGTGTGGGCTTGTAGGTGCATTACAGTCATTTCAGTGTCTTCCATACTCTGTGTAGAAATGGTTAACTACTGTATGCATACTACTGCCACGCCCACCTCGAGTGCTGCGATGTAATCTGGCATTTGGATTTTATTTATTGCCGCAGGACACCTGAGGAGTGGCAAAGTTTCATTAAGTTCTGTCCAGCCAGTTTTGGGTGATGCTGTGACAAAATCTGCCTGGACAGACTTACAGACATACAGACAGACAGAAAATTACCTGAGACTGGTTTCAGGTCCTCCAGTGTCTGAAATGTAAAAGATGTAATTGAAGGAGCAAAGTCTGACCAATGTACAGACAAAACCTTTCTTCTATTTATAAAGATTTATTCATATATTTAATTTGTTTCTACTGATATTTTTGGGTTGGGGGGGTTAAACCCCCCTTCCACAGAAAATTACACTTATGATTGAAATGCTCAGTATTGCTGCTAGATGTTTTTTCCCTCTTTCATTTTGCAGGTAAGCGAAAGCCCTGTCCAGAACACAAACTCGCTCTCAACGGTACGAATGCCAAGTGCTTAGTAATACTCAACATGGACACCTGCTGAAAGTTTAAAGAGTAAGAAAGTTTCAAGAAAGTTTAAGGTTGCTGTGCATAAAATCTCTAAACATTTTGCAGTTTGACTTGGAAGCCTGATGGAAATGTATTGGTTCTGATGTGATTTTTAATAATGTGACCAACTGTCTCTTTAAAAAATTTAAAGGGTTTAAGGCTTAGTGTAATAGAAAAAATTAATAAAATAAATTAATGAATTAAAAAAATAATAATAATAATTGCAACACACACACACACACACACTAGCAGCAGGTACAGGCTGTTACACAGACTACAAATGGAAAGCTACAGGAAACTCCACAGCTATAAACGCCACACAGCACGCAGAAAAAAACGCAATCCCGAGACAATATGTAATGTTTTTTATCTAACAGTTTTCACATCATCTTCACAGCTGCGTTATGCTCAGTGAGTCACCCTGGTTCAGAAATGCACACTCGCTCCAGTACAGAACAAAATTTATATCAAATTGCAAAATCGATAGAAACCTGAAATCTATAAATAAATTGAATATAAAAAAAATAACAAACTTTACTACCACTGTTTAAATTCAGTGAATGAATGGATTGCATATATTATTTATTTGTCCATTTTTTTATTATTCCTTACTGTTACCCAACATGAGGAAGCACCAAATCACATAAAGTCACCATTAACAGTTATATTTAATGATGATGAGCATTCACAAAACATCTTAGTTCCTCTTATTACTGTTGCTAGTTACAGCTTTAGATTGTGATTGCTTGTTTTGAAGTATTGACAGTTGAGAAAACTACATATTTTAGTGTCTTTATGTGGAGCGTCCAAAGTACAAATCCTGCTGGAAAGTGCAAGAAATATGTATTTAATAAACTACCATACAGTATTAATGTGATTTACAGTCTCTTAGTAACACCGGTTTAATTTTAGTGTTAGTGTTAATTTCAGGAAATGTAGCAAAAAAAAAACAAACCTGTGGACTGGACTTGTTTGTTTGAAGCATCCCATGAGTGCGCAATCATTCTGGGCTCTGGGGAGGTTGGCGGGTTTGGGTTCTTTGCTTGATGGACCCTGTGTGCAGTGTGCTGCGGAGCACTGGGTCTTCTGGGGACTTCTTATCATGGCCAGCATTGGCTTTCTTCACTTTGCGGTGCATTGACTTTTCTGTGGAATCAGGCTGGCCTTTGGTCTCCACTGACACGGATCAGTGCATGGGTGCCCATAACCCTTCACCGGTTGACTGAAGCTTAGTTGATGATCAGTTTGCCTGTCAGTGGTGTTAATGTTATTTCCGATCAGTGTACAGTATAAATATTGCCTTGTACAGTATGTGGATAAATATATTCCATTATATTCACAGGTCTGAGGTCATTTTTCTTCTGCGTTTGGTTGAACGACTTACTTGTTTGTTTTCTCATAGAACCTGAAATCACCCATAACTGTTGTTGTGTTTTCAGTGCCTGAATGTAAAAGTTAAAAGGGAATTAATGAAAAGAACAGATAAGGAAACAAATCAATGTGTCACTCCTGGAGTTGTCCCCAGATTGTTGATTTATACATGTGAGCAATGTAAGTGGAAAGAATCAAACTGTGCATGTGTGTGTGTACAGGTTGAGAGAACACTCTGATCTGTAAAGTTTAATTGTTTCACTAACCTGGAGTTGTATACACGGTGAAGGGCTTAACTGCTAGTGATGTTTAGCATCAGCAGAAATCTCCTCTACAGAGAAATTAGATGTTTGATCAGAGATCAGAGCTCATGAATGCACACACACACACACACACACACACACACACACACACACACACACACACACACACACACTCATTATACAACTGCTGTATCTGCTAGTCATGATAATGCGGTTAATTTAAAATTCAATATCCCTCTGTGATTGTGTTCCACTGATCACCGCTCATTTAGTGAAAATCATTCACAGGAAATTAACATTCCAAAATGCCTTCCGTGCTTTTTTTTTTTTTTATCAGTAATTTTAAGACATCAGACATTATTTTAATTGCCTATCACAACACATAATCTAACAAATCCATTGTAATAAACTTGTAAGGAAAGAGGCTCATTTAACCTTTCTGTTAAACATAACTTAAAATGCTTCTGAATATGTGGATTGGTTATATTCAGTAATTTCAGGTCAAAATCCATTTCCATATTTCTTGCCCTCATATGCACAGAGGGACTACATGGTTAGTTAAGTTTACGTATATTTTTCGAGGTGCATAACCTGAGATTATGCAAAGCCTTGCCAGTTTTTATTAAGTTGAGACATCAGAGACCGGGTTTTTCCAACAATGTCTAGATTGCTGCTTTTAAATGCAGGCCCTTGCAGTTGAACCCAAACCCAAGACTTAACACACTGTAGGATGAAAGCAAGAAAAAGTAGACAAACTCGACAACAATCAGAAGAAATCTAGTCCTTCTTGATTTGCCTATGTATGCCTCTAATCCCCTTAAGTCTGTTTCAAATAGGAAAGAAAAACATATTTAACCTTACGTTGACCTTGACTTTATTTAAATCAATTTCAAACCCTAGTGCAACTGCTGCTTATAATAATAGGTTAATAAAATACATTTTCTAAAAGATTAAGACTTTGTTTTGTGGTCATTTCATTTACAACCCATTAGTGTATTTACGATCTCTATCTTTCATTTAAATGTCCTATGCATGTGAATGAACTGTATTTTGTCCTAAAATAATGCATATAATTAAGCACAGATGATTACTGAAACCTTTAGCTAATGAAGAAGAGAGACACCTTTTTTTCATTGTGTTTGCATTTCTTGATTATTTCCAGTATGTTTTAGTAGTTTTGTTACACATTTAATGTATATTTCCAACCATGCAGCATTCAGCATCACCAGTATACTAAATATTGGCCTGATCATCTGTCATCATCCGCACCAAAAACATTTCGTCTGAAACAGAGACATGGACTGAAAATGTGAAACAAAAACTTGCAAAAAATGAGAGCCAATTAAACAATACAAGAAAGTCTGGCTAATTGGAAGCAATGCACGAAAAAATGTTGGGGCTCAATAATTCTGCACTGTATAGATTTAGAGATGTGAAGTCAATGAATTGTATATGACATCATTTAGATGTAAGAAATTATGAATCACATTTGAGCACACTCTGTTTATACTTGTGAATGAGAAACTTTAAACAGTTTCACTGCAAAAGTTTTACCAAAACAAGCAATAATTATGAAATGTGATAGGATATATTGTGCATGGTTTCTTTGTGTCACAAGGGTGTTTAAAAACACAAATACCAAATGCCATTGTGAATTTTGGAACATTTTGCAAGATGCTATAACTCCACCTTCCACAGTTGTCTCAATTGATAAATCAGCCTGCAGTTCTGTTTGTGGCCATGCAGCTATACAATTTAGCCTCAATAATAGTGTTAGACACTAATTTACCAAAATAAGCGAAAGCCTGATAATGGCATTTGTCTAATTTTGTTGTCAAAATGGAGTTTTTCACTTGCGCCACAGGATGCCTCTGATCCAGTGAAAAGGTCCCGTATTCTTCAATTATTATTTAGAAATGCAGAGCAATACAATCGCATTAAATCAAGCTGTGTTCAGATTGCCCACATTAGCCTTCTCTCATTTCTGAACTCTTTTTGTTTAACAGCTGCTTCAAATCATTTGGCTTCAAGCTGAACAGCATCTGGGTTCTGGACAAAGTAGACTGCAGGTTTCTAATTATTACGCTGTATTTTTATTGCTTTTTTACTCTTTAGTCATCGCTTCTGAAAGCCCTTTCAGCACAAAGACAGCTACTGTATGAAACACCCCAAGGTCACAGAAGTGCAGTCTCAGATGATTACACAGCTTGATTTGTCATCCCTTTTTTAGTTACTCAGCACTTAAATTGTGAAGGTTGGTTTTCTGCCATTTACGTAAATAATTATTTTACAAGTAACCCAAATGCCCATCATGCTTCCTGTGCTCTCATTTGATTCTAAACGTTACCTTAACTGACATGTCAGTGTATCATCATACCAGGTTTTGAAAAAGTCAAATGGTAATTCTGGAAAAATAAAGTGAATGGAAATTAGTAACATTTTATTTCACATTCGTTTTTATTATTATTATTATTATTATTATTATTATTATTATTATTATTATTATTATTAACAAAATTTGTGTCCATAGAACCTCTTACACATTGTGGTACAAAACATATTTTAAGTTCCAGGTTCTTTAAAATAGTTGTCAGGTTCTGGGTATTCAGAGGTATTTCCATTTTAATTCAAATACACACCTTTTGTACATATTAACCGAATACAAAAGGGATAACAAGCAAATAATACAAAGTTTTATGCAATATTATCATATATCATAGAATTGTATACATAAAAATGCATAATGTATGTGTGCTTGTATGACCTGTGATAGACTCCCGGCCTCCTGCCAGGGGGGCCAGGATAAGCAATATAGAGAATGAGTGAGAGAAAATAAAATGAATATCCCCTGGATAATAATTACCAGGAAAATTGAGGAAGTTGCATTCTCCTGTAGATAAACAGCTTTTAGCTGTGTCACGATTTTAGTATTTTGCATAAACTAAACAACCTTTACAGGTGGTTCCATCCCTGAGGCGTTACATATTTGGTCTGGTGTAATGATGGTGTGTTTAGCTGCTGCAACTTAATCAGTTTTCAAACGAGTGTGCCATCTGTTCAAACAGAGCTCACCTATCCTCGGGTTACTGTTTATCTTATTAGACGCCCCTGCTTCTAAAA
Organism: Clarias laeviceps; assembly: GCA_030014305.1. Classification (NCBI taxonomy): domain Eukaryota; kingdom Metazoa; phylum Chordata; class Actinopteri; order Siluriformes; family Clariidae; genus Clarias; species Clarias laeviceps. The sequence goes on from JAQMYJ010000039.1 coordinate 3,225,013, forward strand.
ATACCTGGCTAAATGATTTAGCCTGTCATCCCTTCCTGGCATGAGCTTCAACTCATCAAAATGAAAACCCACGCATCCCTTTAGAAACCTTGACACGAGCATTTCTTTACATGAAGGGAAACAGTAAGTCTACCCGAAAGCAATTAAAGTAAGAAGAGAAAAAAATGTTGAAAATAAATCGGGAGGTGGTGTTTGGAGTGTACGTGATTTATTATGCATCCAAGGTGGAAGGGCTGTAGTGTCTGCTTGGTTGCACTATAGATTTACCCTGATTGCAAGACAAAAAAGCAATTACTGCTTCGTTTGATTATAAATTAGGCACAGCAAGAAGAGTTGGTTTTGTTTTCTTGAGTTATGAGAACAATATGCCTGATAGAGCTGCTTTAATGAAAACACTCATTCAGTTTATATATTGGGCCAAGCTGATGAAAATCACAAGGATATGATTGTGCCTGTGATATACTTGATAAACTTTAGAAATGAATTTCAATGATTAAAAGCCCTGTCCCCTAGCTCATGAAGCAGAGGTGTAATTTCATAGTGAGGCAGGCAAAAAGATTGTATACACGAAAAGAAAAAATGTATGATATACATTATATTAATATAATATTAATAGTATTATCATATTATTATCCTAATGTTATCATATTTATCAATATAACGTATGACAATAATTTTAATGTTAAAATATTTATACAAGATTTCTTTTCCTTAAATGTGTATACATTTTTTGGCTGACTCTCTCTCTCTCTCTCTCTCTCTCTCTCTCTCTCTCTCTCTATATATGGGATGGCTTGCCATCCGACGGAGCAACGTGGAGCGTGCAGGAGCGAGTGAAGCGACGCCCTGCAGTGCTCAGAGAAAGACTGGAGAGGGCGAGCGAGCAAAGCAGCTGGACTGGAGAGGATCACGGCTGGCGATACGACGCGTGTCCCCAAGGACACAGGACAATGGAGCCAGCGGTAAGGAAAAACCCCAATCAGTGTGTCGGCAGAAGGGGCAAGGCGTGGAGCAGCAACAGCAGAGGCGAGTGCTCCAACAGCTGGCTGGAGAGCTCATCCAGCAGATCAACGCATGCAGGGCAACCAACGATCATGAACGCATGCAGACCCTGCTGGAGTTGGGTGCACGGCTCCAGGACCAGCTCGTCCAGCTCGACAAGGGAATCCCAGAACCTCCAGTCAGCCTCAGAAGGGGCTCCGACGTTCCCGAGAGCCCCGCTGCGGGCCCAGTTGTTCCCGAGAACCCCGAAGTGCATGAGCTAGCTCTGTCGCAGCCCTGCTTCGTTGACGACACTGTGCATCCGCCGCTGCCCTGCTTCGTCGACCTCGAGGACGTCGTGCTGCCGCCTCCACCGCCCGACTTCCAGGACGACCCGATTCCTGTGCTCCTCGCTCCGCCGCCCGGACTCGGCGGCGACCCAGCTCCAATGCCCGCCCTGCCACCCTGCCCAGGGAACTTGTGCTGCAGCCTTTCTGTCGGGAGGACCGACACTGGACCTTGGGGAGGGTGCCCTGGACCCCCATTTGGCGCTCCGGTGCGCCTTTGGAGGGGGGGGTTATGTCATGGTTAAACACCAGTGGGCGCCATGCTCACGGACACCATTTTGTGTTCTTTTGTATTTTTTAGTTGAACTTCATTTCCCAGAGTGCACCTGAACCGATGTAGCTAATTACGGTTGTTATAGTTTGTCTCAGTTCAGTTTCTTTGTCTGGCATCTGTTAAAGTTACCGGTCTGTGAGTTTCTTCATGTGTCTGCGTCATGCTATTATTCCTAGTTTCTCTCTGTTTAGTTTAGCTCCTGGTTATGTGTATTTTCTTAGTATGTTTGGTTCTTTGTGATGTTTAGTTCCTTGTTCTGCTTATAGCCTTAGCCTGTGTCCTCTCCCTAGCCTGTGTTATGGTTAACTTTGAAATGCTTAGTTCTGTTATGGTTGGCTCTTTACAAAGCTTAGCTCCATTGTTGGGTTGGACATCATGGTAGCTCTGTTCTGTCTTGTTGTGGTTGGCTAATGTTTCTGTTGTATATCCGTATTAAAGACTTTCTAGGTTATTCCCCTCTGCATAGATGCCTTCTCTAAATCTCACACACAGCATCCATTACACACACACACACACACACACACACATATATATATATATATATATATATATATATATATATATATATATATATATA
>JAQMYJ010000039.1:3227291-3246022 GCA_030014305.1 Clarias laeviceps
TAATGTAAGGATAATCTTTTAAAAAGTCATGAAAAAATGCTAAACTTGCATCTAGAACTTAAATGTCAAAGTATTATTAAACTAATATGATTTACCTCAAAATTACAAAGAAAAACAATAATTTTTTAGTATGGACATTAACCTTTATCTAATGAGTTTTGTATTTAATTACAATTTATTATTGTAATTTTATATAAAGTTATACGTAATTTACAAAAACAGAAAAAACACAGTAAAATAATATGGTATTTTTACTGTTAAAAATGTGAAAAAAAGTTAAATTTTCAGTATTGAAATAATACTTAAAAAAACAGTCGACTTAGTAATTTACAGATAATGTCTATAATTTCACAGAGATTTGTATGTAGTTTTTTAAAAAAGGAAAACTACTATAAAATTTTTAAGTTATTTTCCGTAAAATTAGGACTTTTTTTTTTTTTTACAGTGTATATAACAATGCTGAAGGCATCACAAATATGCAATATTCTTATTTGAACAGTTGATATTGAGATGTTTCTGCTACTTCTGCTTTGCAAAGTCTTCATAATGGCTCTAATCTGAGGTGCTGGTTGTTAATTGGTGATTTCTGAGGCTGGTAACTCTAAATGAACTTCACCTCTGCAGCAGAGGTACGTTTTGGTCTTGCTTTCCTGTGAAGGTCTTCATCATGGTGCTTGATGGGTTTTGCAAATGCACTTGACAATACTGTTCTTGAAAGAACTGTTCCAGAACAGCTGATCTTCAAGTCCTAAAATAAAAACAGACTATAGTTGTTGTTACTTAATTACCTAATGTCATATGCTAAGTATTAGCTTTAGATAAATTAATACGAAAACATTCATTCTGAAACACTGACTATACAGTTTGCTGTAATATACATTAATCACCTGAGTTAGTTACCAGGGTAGCAAGTTGGAAATGATGTAATTCTGTCTGGTGAGTTAGCGCTTAGATTGTTTTAAGTAAACTTGTTAATTTGACTTTTAAAACCTGCATACATTTTATATACCTGAAGCAATATTTGGATCTTCGGAAGTTCCCAGCAACCTGCAGCTTGTTGCATTAATTCTAATGAATTGAATTAATGGAGGGAATTGTCCCGTACTAGTTAAAGCTAAAGGAAGAAAATGTAGGGAAATTTTACATTAGCCCAAAATGGTTGCTAGTTTGGAATTTCAGCTAGTAATACATCAGGTGTTTTTTACAAGAAGTTGTTTTTATATTAATATACACTTCAGCACATTATACACAGTAAATTTCTGTGCCTGATGTATTTCTCTGTTTTGGAAACGTTTGTGCTCAGTGTCTGACTGAAGACGTTTCGCTATTTTCCATTACTCATTTTTTTTTTCTGTAGGTTACACAACGCATACAGTACAAATAACAGCAATTTATCAAGATTTTCTAAAACTTACCACAGCATGGGTATAGCATTTATGGAAGGTGCTTCTCGATTTAACCAAAGTGTCATGAATGAAATGGAGGTCATTGTCCTTTATTTTGCGACAGCCCACAGAGACTCTTAAAACAGATGAGACTCTGGTCTTGATGGTGTTGCCCCAATGTAGCAATGCATAAAATATTACACTGGCTACAACTGACTGGCCGATTGTCCACAGGAGAGGCCTGGATACAAAAAATTATTTAATTTTCATTTGTAAATCAAGTTCATGGCCAGGTATTGGTCTGGATCGGACTCCACAACCTCCACACTGTCTACGGTGACAGGAGGCTTTGATCACTTGAAGTCAACCATCTCATTTGTTCTGCTTATGCTAAGCTGTAGCGGGTTCACTTTGCTCTGCTCAAGGTCCATTCTGTCACTAGTATGCCCAACTATAGTTATGTCATTGAAAGATTGCTGCAGAGGCCATTACACAAAGTTGGACAGGAAAGGAGCCAAACCAGTCCCACTGGGAAGTCAGGAGACTGCTCAAGGCCATGTCTGACATCCATATTCCCAAGAAAACAATGTTTTGCCATCAGATAGCTCTTTACCCATTATATGATGAATGCATTCACCTGCATGATCAGAGATTCTGTATGTTCTGTATGAGAAACTGTATGTTTTTAAATACACTGGAGAATTAAAAAAACATAAGTTGTACCAGCACTATCTCTTTTTATCTAAATGTTCAACAGTCAGATTAGTACTTAATCTACTTGAATGACATCTTGAAATCAAAACTGCATGGGGCCATCGGCATCATTACCAGTGGTTAAAGGTGAGCTAATATCAGTTATTTCTGTGATACTACTAAAAAAGGTTTTTAAGACGTCTTGTGGTCCTCTCTTGGGGCCTGGGACCACACATGATGGGACCATTTCCAAGCAATAAATCAGATTCAAAATGTGCTGGGGGATTTCACACATTAACTTGGCACAGACTTTCAATACACCAAGGTCAACCCCATCAGCTTTCCACTTTTTATCTACCTGTCCAAGTGCAAATGTCAAGCTGGAGTGGCAGGAGGCCATCAAAGAGCGAAGAAGTGAAGATGGCAGTTCACTGATGTCAGGATGTGCAAATGGTAGATATGACTGTTAATGTTATTAGGCATGGGGAAGGTGAATCAGAGCACCAGGTGCTGTGCTGTGAGGTGAAAAGCAGGGATTGGCATCAAAAAAGGAATGACCAATGAATTCTCTGATGGGTGAATAAGAGAGTGAGAAGGGATGAGTAGGATGACTATTGCTAAGCCTTGGGGAAATAAAACAGGTTAACAATTCATAGCTTTCCTTCCCTGATTTGCAGCTGGTCTAGTCAAAGCCTCACTTCACACTTCATGTGCATTTCGTGTGCAAGTCCTTCTTATCACCATCCATGGCCTCTCTGATCCTCACCTTGAACTTTCTGCAGCTGCTTCTTCTTCTATTCTGAGGGCATTCTCCTTCTGCTTTGGAGAAAATTCTAACTTGCTGTTGACGCATGGCTTGTTTTTGAGTAAAATCTAGACAGAACTTAATTGTCAGCGATGGATGCCAATATCTTTTTAGCGAGAGCAAAGATAATTCAGGTAAAGAGAAAAGGTGAGCCTAAATAATGCAGAACATGATTTCAAAACATCTCCTGTGTTTTATGCAAAAAGGTTCAGCCTCTGGAGTTCAAGTGAGGTACTGTACATCTGAGACAAATTATGTATGCTTATACAGACTGGATTAAGATTTATTCATTAAAATAAAAAAATTCTCTTTTGCTGCTGCTGAAATTTAGAAGAAAAAAAAACCTCAGAGTGAAAGGCACAGCAGCTAACTATCATACAGTACTGTAGTGATGGCTGACTTTTGATTAAATGTTAAGAGACTAGAAATATTTAAGTGTCTCTAATTAGGAGAATCTCCTGTTTATAATTCACAAAAAAACTTCCTGTATGCTGATTGAGAATTTCAAGATGTAAACTGTTAAAATGCAAACATTAAAATGACTAAAGGCATCAGCATCCCCTTGATTATGAGCTACTGACAGGAACAGGATGTACCCATTTCCAAGTCAACAGAAGGGTAATAAATTATATTATACTACAGAATCATATCATATCATATCATATCATATCATATCATATCACAACAAAAACAAAACCCTGGGAATTTTCCTGGCAACCCTGGAATCAGGAATGCATTGGATGACAATTGTAAGTTGGTTGTAACAATATTGCAATGATGTTCACTGTTGGGGCAACATTGACATTAAAATGACATTAGGATAATGTTGAATGAACGACCCAAAAACAACATTGCAAATACAACCTCAAAACAATTAAACTTTAACCTGTATTTGGAGGATGTAGTAGATTAACATCCATTTACCACCGAACTGATTCTGAACTGATTTTGATCATATCATGCATCTATTAGACCAAGATGGCCGCGCATGAAGAGTTTCTTCAGATTTGTGCTTATTTACGCATCATTCTTCTGCGTGGCCATGCAATTCAGTTGTGCGTGTATAACCTACGACAGACAGGCACCTTTGGATATCAATCGCATGTACACAAACACGATTCCTAGTATTTTTTCTGCTAATGTGTGGTAGCTGGAAAATAAACTGAATGAGCTGAGGATCTGGACCCTCAAGCAAAGACTGTTTATGGATTAAAGAGACTGATTATGATCTACAATCAGGACTGTTAAAGCCTGCCTGGCTGAGGCCGATCACACTCTCCAGCAAAAGTTCTCACTTACAGACCGGACTGTATTTGCTGCTCAGGCCACTGCTGACTCTGACACCAACTTCAACATCTACACCAACTCTGTTCTAGATCCAATTAACTAATCACCTTCATCTTTGTGTGGTCACACACAAAAAAAAAAATCATAGCGTTCCTGAATGAACTGCCCTGAATGAACCTTCTGCTAAAAGCATGCAACACAGCCTTCAGGTCTTGAGGCCTACAGCTAAAGCCTATCTGAAAAGCCAAACATGTATACAAACAGCAGATTAAGAAGCACTTCAATTCTGCTGACTCATGATGCTTGTGGCAAGGGATCCAGGCCAACCAGCACTGCCTCAAACCCCAACAATCTCATCCAGCAGAGCTATTATCTGGTGAGCAGCCACTCACACTCTCCACCTCTGAAGTGTATGCTACTGTGGGTAGGGTGAATGGACGTAAATCAGCTGGGCCTGGTGGCTTCCCTGGCTGTGGACTCAGAGCATGCACAAGGTTTTCATGAACATCTTTAATCTGCCCTTAGCCCAGGCAACTGTCTGGAGTTCCCCAGGGGTGCGTATTGTCCCCGCCCTTATACTCCCTTTTCACCCAGGACTGCATACCATCCTATTAATATGCGATTTAAAAAGTCCCATCTGTTTTTCAAGATACTAGAGTTTACTACTGTACCACTGAAAGCATCTTCACAAACTACATCTCAGTGTGGTACAGCAACTGCACTGCTTTGGATCATCAATGAATCATCAGCACACAGCTAGCTACGATGATGGACATTTACAAGAAATGGTGTCAACAAAGGGCATTATTAAAAGATGCCTCTCACCCTAATCATGGACTATTCACTCTTCCCCCATAGGGCAGGACCTACAGGTGCCTTTAGCTTTTGTTATAGCTTCACAGCTGATCTCGGCATGTTAACCACTACACTACTGCACTATCACTTTCAGTCTATATTGCACTGCTTCATCATTGCACTACTGTATATTCCACCCACAATAAGTTAGGGATATTGTTATTTACAGTACATGAGTGCTTTGCCTATTTCCTCTGAATTTGAATGAAATAAGTAAAAGTTCCCTTCGATATTACTAATAATGTATGAGAAGAAACACCATTTTCATTAGTTTAATATTTATTACCCCCAAAAATAGACAATAACAGGGATAGCCCCAAATAACAAAAATTGACAACGTCAGTAGCGGGTGTTTCCACCATTTGCCGCAATGACAGCTTGACAGCGACGTCTCAGGCTCCTCACTAGCCTCATGATGTTGTTCTGAGGCAATGCGTTCCACTCTTCCACAAGTGCTACACGCAGTTCTGCCAGGTCACGTGGGGGTGGGGTACGATCATCCAGTCTCCGCTTCAACTGGTCCCAGACGTGCTCTATGGGGTTCAGGTCAGGGGACATTGATGGCCGTACCATATGAGACACTCCAACTTCCTGAAGTCGAGTTGTGACAATTCTGTGACAAAGAAAACCCTGGGGACCATGTTGACCTGGACAATGCAGCAGTGGTCTACCGTCCTGTTCACACGATGAGTGTCGGGTCACGTTGCACAGACATGATTGTCGTCAGCGTTACTGGAGAAGGCGAGGTGAGCGATACGCTGAGGTCATCTTTGTACCCAGGGTTTGCTTTGGTGGAGGAGGTGCAACAGTCTGCGCAGGCATCACCAGAGCAGATTTGGTTATTGTACATGGCTCAGTCACTACCTCAGAGACATCATAGAACCCATCATCATCCCCCCAATTCCGCCAGCACACCCCCAACTTTCTGTACATGCATGATAATGCTCCACCACATCGTGGCAGAATTGTCACAGCTGTGTTGTATAATATGGTGTTTGTGGAACTTCTTGTTTTGTGCATTTACTAGCGTCAACAGCACGCCCCATTAGTGGTCCAGTGTTACGCATGCGGTGCTCTCACTGCAGTATCCAGAGTCTGAATCCCCTTAAGGCCATCAGCTTGATATTAATATTATTTTGAAGTCATTTTTGCAGCACTGTATTAGGGGCATTTGTACCAACACTAATACCAACATGGCCCCAATGTCTGTAATGTTGCCAAATTAATTCCTGCTAGAATTCCAGGTGTTTTTAAAGACCAGAAGTGAAATTCTTAAAAACTTTCTCAGACTTGACAAATAAAAAAAAAAAGTTATCAGACCAAAACTCACATTATCTGTTCCTGCATCTTGACATCTTTTTCCTGCCATCTGCGTGTTTACCTTCCATCAGTCTGTTTCCATACCATCACACCTGATCCCCCCCTCCATGCACACACGCAGATAACTGATTTCATTCTGTCATGTTGTCATACTTTCTCCAGTGTGATATATCACAGTGCCAGTTAAACAAACACATCTCTGTCAGCACAAAAACGATGGAGCTTCAGAAATCAAACAGAAATGTCACTCGGACTGAAACAGGCTCCTAGCCTTCATTGGATCACATCATTCATTTTTTAAATGATTATTTTTTCCTCCATGTTCTCCTACAGTATGTACAGTACATCTTAACACAGCACAGATATAAGATAAACACCAAGACCTCTAAAACACTAGAACCTCCTATATTTTTTGGTCCATCTTCTGTCCCTTATTTGCTTTTAATTACATTATCAATTATATATTTTGTCTTCATTAATAACAATACCCTTTTTTCTAATACATGGCAACTAATTTATGTTCCCAGTGTAGAGCTGAAACCTTATTGGGCAGGATTTTAGCACTTCACAGTCTCACTGGACAGTTTTTCTCTAAAACCATTTTAGTGTTGTGTTACAGAGCCACATCTCTCTTTGGGTTGTGTTTGATTTATTAGAGCAGGGCATTCAGATCCTGATAGAGGAGTAATAAATAACTATAAATGCCTCTTGGGAAACTTAAACATGGCCATAAACTGTTGTTCTTGTCCTTGCTTTTATTAAGTATGTTGCCAATGAGCCATAAAAGAGAAATTTGTTCTGAAAGCAAACGCTGTTGCAGTTCTGGTGATGGATCGTTCAATTCTGTGCACCTTCAGACAAGTATAAATGAGCTGCTCTGAGATACACATATTTTTCAAAAAAAGCAGAAAAAAAGAGATTAGGCTCTGTAATCACTGCTATCTTGATTTAGGGCTTTCTCTTTTTGCTTTGACCAAAACTAGAGATGTTGATGATGATTCTTGTATTACCCCTGATAAATTTAAATAAGTATGCATTTCATTATCTAATCATGCATTATATTAATATGTGTCATTAGCCTATTTATCGATGGATCAAAACTCAAATCAATGTTTGCTCACAGCAGCTGATCGTTCTAAAAAAAAAAGCAAAGCTACTGTATTTTCCTTGTGACTTTTCCCACCCTAATTATCAAAACCACGACAAACACCTGTTCTCTTCAATGAAAAGTCTGCATTTGGTCCAAATCAATGCTGCAATAAGAGCAGCAGCGCCTACTGGGACTTCATTAAATCTGTGTATCCGATGTCTCTCTCTCTCTCTCTCTTCATTTGCTTCATCTCTTATAAACTTCATGGTGTTCAGGGACTTCTGCTGTCTCCTCACAGCTCATTTACACTGTATATGTTACACGATAAGTCTGTAATATTGTAGCCCAATTAACCTTAAATCCACAGTAAATCTTGAATAATTCGTGGGTCTCGAGTGTGTTTAAGTTGTTTTGGGGGGCAGCATCAACAAATTCGAGCCAGTGTTTTCTGGTTTACTTGCAACGTAATGCGCATCTCAAGAGAGCAATTTGTAAAAACTTTCCCATGATGGTGTTTACATGCTAATTTTTTTTTTTCTTCTAAAGCACATCAGTGAAATACAGGGAAATTGGTTCTATCTTGTTATCCTCGGTTTGAAATATTTTATTTTTATTAAAGTAAATCTAAGGGGATCTAGTCATTTGAGTCAGACATTTGGGTATACTGAACATCAGTGTTGGGTGTAACACGTGTAACTTTGTTAGAGGACTTAGATTACTTTTTGGATGTAACGAGTAATCTAATGCGTTAGGTCCGCCATTTAAGTACTCAGTTATTTAGTTATATTTTCAAAAATAAAATCCGTTATTCAGACAATTATTTATGTAATCCGTGAGCCAGACAGCAGTCATTCCATTAGCGTGTGCGTGTGTGTGAAAATCGTCCTACAAGCCCCGTCCCCGATAACCCACACCCTCTGTTATACCCCTATCTCCCCACAGCACTAAAACTCGCGGTGAATCATGATGAAACGTACTTACAGCCACCGCGCAAAACCGCAATATAGGGGTATTAGTAGTTAACAGATTATGGGCCAAACTTCCCTGAGTGATGATGGTAGAACAATTATAAAGGTCTTGACTAAAACAACATGCATGAGGAAAAATGAAAGAAAATGAAAACAAAGGAGTTTTCATTTTCTGCAATGGAAAAGTACTCGAACTAGTTACTTTTACCAGAAAGTAGCGCTGTAATGCAACAGATTACTTTTTAATGACAGTAATTTTGTAATCTAATTAGTTACTTTAAAAAGTTATGTCCCCCAACATTGCTAAGCATGTAGTAAAATCCCCAAGTGTTGATTGGACTCATTAAAACAACTAATGTTAATGTTAATGTTAATTCAACACCCAATGTATTAATCTAACACTGGGTAATTTGCTCAGTGTGTCTTTCAATGTAGACATATATAATATATAATACCTGTAAAGCACATCACACTATTTGAATTGTCAGTTCTGTAGAAATTGGACACATTTACTAAGACAAGCAATATAAAGAAAAACCTATAACCTTCGTTTTCCTTTTTGTCCTATTGATTTAGTCTAAGTTAATGCATTTATTACCTTGTTTGTTTGCTTGTATTTTTGTTTTGGCACTTTCAAATAACATAAAGCACTTATTAAAAATGATTTATGTCATAAAATGATTTGCTATACTTTTTATTATTGCCTTTGCTTTGTAAACTGCACTATTGCTTGAACAGCAGTCTAATAACCGTGTTTACAATTTTCTTTGAGCGGCTTTGCTCTAATATGGACTGATCTGCCGTTTTGGGTTTCCGTCTTTCTTCTTCATGATGACAACAGCCATAGCCGAATGCTAATCAAATGCTAAATGCTGTTGCATTTGCATGGTAGATTGAATCTCAGCCATAAATTCAGTCAGCAGTTACTGTCCTCATGCAATTAGCACTAATTACCCAAACTACAGAGCTGAACATAGTGGAATCTTGTCGTCAAATTATAGGAGAAACTAATGGATCACTCACTATTGATACCATGGTAATGAGCAGTAATGAGTCACTGCAATGCACTAAAAAGTAATTAGTGTAGCTCCATACCAGCTATACCATAAGCTCCTTACCTCCTGTAATGAATCCGAGGGAGATTGAAATGCAGACATACTTTACGTAAATCAAAACCTAAAGAAAGGTATGATAAGAAAAAAGAACTAGTAAAAACAGCTACACCAATGTCGAATAAGTTGAGAGTGATTGGACCTTATACAGTACCTTGGTGCCAGGCATACTAATAAATTTCATGTTAATGAACTTTATTGTACTAAAGGTTTTGAATACAAGCTGTTTCAAAAAAAACAAACAACTAAACAAATAAATAAATAAATAGTAAATTTGGATTACAGTGTATTTTCATATCCAGAACTCTATCTGATGACAGAGAATAACTGCTTTTCATTTTGCCCTGTTCTGTTGGTGCAGAGGAACCCAAAAGGACGCCATGGCTCAGACTCTCCTCTATAATTACTACGAACGCTGAGAACACACACTCCTTTCAAACACACTCATTACAAACCCTATGTTTACACTCCTCAGTAATAGAGTTTTCGGCCTGGAATTCATCAAGCACAAGAAGGAACAAAACGACTGCAAAGCCACTGAAAAGGTCTGGCAAAGTAAAGTCTCTTACAAACAAGAACAAAGAATATTGGAAGTGTGCTGTTATTTTAAATTTAAATTCAATTACTGGGAGTAAAAGCAAAGCCAAATTCATTATCCACTCATATTTCTGCTCTGACATCTTATATTAGTTTTAATTAACATTTTTGTTTGGAACGGTTTGTAATTAATTTCGATGCATTAATTAGTCGCAGCTGGTTGTGTTCAGGTGTAATGAGAGGAAATGAGCAAATGGTGGAAAAGTAGAGCAAATACAAAATCAATAAAGCCCTGTCCTTGAGCCATGCATGTTATTGAATAAAACATTTTAGCACAAGCTCTGCCATTACTGTACAAGACGATTCATCAGGTTGCCAGTTACTCCCTATACCATCCTTCTTTCTACATGAATCAGGAGGAAAAACCAATTTAGGTTTTATATTATAAAAATGTTTTGATTATCAAAATGGTATTGTGCTTTTGTAATCAGGATCTTTGAAATGTCAAAATGATGTAATTAAGAAATTAAACTGCAAAATGTGGTTTTACTACAAATAGCAATAAATGACCCTTAAAATTTATAGAAAAGTAATTCAAACAACACTGCATGGCTTTGATAAAAAGCTTTAAGCAAAGTCAGTGCTATTGCTAAAGAGCTCAGTGGCCACACTGTAGATTTTATAATCAACAATCCTGGTATTTCTGCTGTTATTTATTTTTTCTTTTAAAACAGTTTCTACTTCATGTGTCTTCATGTTATACTCTGACAAACCACAAACCATATCGGCAACATGATTGACTTGAGCTTGGATTTCTGTGGTGTCATTCTTAAATAAATTACCACTTTTATGAAAGCAGTTGTGAGATATTTTGGCAAACGCAGGTACTGGGTTTTAATGACGTGAGATTGTGTTTGTACTAAACAGGTGCTGGGAGTAAGAAAAAATTATCAGGTGATCTAGAAAATATTGTTACATTTTTCTACCTTTCAAAAAATAACACTTTCAATTTGTTCAGCATGCTACCTAATGACCCTGTTCAAAATTTTACTACCTTTCTGCACTGGGAATTATTTTGGTTTTTCTCCCTCCCTGATTTTTGACATTATATTATTTATATATTCCCCAAAGTGTTTGTTTATGTTTAGATTAATTCTTTTTGGACTTTTGGCTGCGCCCATTGAGGGGTTGCCATAGTGGACCATCTGATCCGCACACAACATGGCACAAGTTTTAAACCCTCTCTTTTTATTCATTGAGACTGGCATTGCATCCAGTAGCTGGAGTTTGGACATTGGGTGGGAACTGAACATGGGCCTTCCGCATGGCAGGCGAGACACCTACCACTGAGCCAGCAATGCTCATTCTGTCTACTGTCTGTGACTGTGTTATTCTGTGCAACTGCAGAGCTTGCAATTTCACCTTCGGGATTAACAAAGAAGGACTTATATCTTACCATAGCTTTTTAATTAGAGTATTTTTTGATTAAAAGACAATCCATGTCTTTTGGACAAATAATAGAATAAAGGTATTGAAAAAAGTATGAAAGTATGTCTGTTTGTCAATTGGTGATTTCTGAGGCTGGTAACTCTAAATGAACTTCTCCTCTGCAGCATAAACTATACATAAACAAATACTTTGGGGGTAAGTTTTGGTCTTGCTTTCCTGGGAAGGTCTTCATGAGAGCCAGTTCATCATGGTGCTTGATGGGTTTTGCAAATGCACTTGATGATACTGTTCTTGCAAAAACTGTTCCAGAACAGATGACCTTCATGTCTTAACATAACAACTGCCTGTAGTTGTTGTTTCTTAATTACCTACTGTAAGGCCATATGTGTTATGTCATAGTCAAGTCAAGTCAAGTCAAGTCAAGTCAAGTAGGCCTTTATTGTCATTTTAACCATTCAGAAATTTTCATTCATTCATTCATTCATTCATTCATTTATTCATTCATTCATAACCCAGATTATAAGAGGTGAAACTAGGAAAATAAATTCTTTTCAATACTATGTAGAAAATACAGAAATAATTTAAGCAGGCTTGATGGTCATTATCAGTAGGCATGAAATGGAGTTGCATGTACTCCTCCCCGAGTATAAGGCCTAGAGTCGGTTGAACTGGAACAGGTTTTCAGTACCCAGCAGCTTCCAGCCATTTTCTACTACATTACTCAGACTATTCAATTGAAATCTGCTGTGAAATGAATAACAGAGAAACACGGCTGACTAAAGAGGTGTATATATAGTGAAAGCTTGCTATGCTGTTAAGAATGTATGGTTGAAATTTAAAGAAGCATGTTCACTATTCTTTCTTATGCTTTTAAAGAAATAATAATAATAAAAAAAACTTTTTATTCATGGATGTTCAAAGATCAGGGTTTTTCTGGCTGATGGTCTATAGGCCATGTCCACACGTAGTCGGGTATTTTTAAAAACTGAGATTTTTATCTATGGTTTTGGCCTTTCGTTCAAACGCAAATGCAGTTTTAGTCATTGAAAAATGGAGCTTTTGTAAAACTCCATCCAAAGTGAAGATTTTCCCAAACTCCATTTTCAGTGGTGTTGTGTGGACAGGGGAAATGGAGATTTTGGCTTGTTGTACCGTCACCTTGCTTACTGGACTTTTTACATGTTTGTACATATACACACACAGTTACGCACAAATTATGTTAACAAACAGAGGTGCTGGAATGTACTACGAAGCTCAGTACTGCTACATACAGATTTTTTATTTTTTTTGCTTAGTCATCTTTGTATAGTTGGTTAAAATTAAATAAAATCCAGTTCATAATATTGTCTAGAAAACCCTTGCAAATCACTCACTCACTCACTCACTCCAATCCTCTTCCAACAAGATTGGAATACAAAACTCTGATGACACAGACCCTGCAAACAGCGACGGTGGTTTTGGACGAGTCCCAGTCAGACTTCTACAAAGCGCAACCGGTAATGACGTTTTGTCAAGGCTTCTGATTGGTCCCCTGTTGATTAGGGAGGCACCTAACAGCACTTAACAGGACGTTTTCATGTGGACAAAGATATTTTTAACATGTAAGTCATGTGGATAGAATAATTTAAAAAAACAAAGTAGAAATACCAGGCTATGTGTGGACATGGACTAACACCACCTGATTAACTACTGGCACTCTGTTGAGGTCCTCTAACTGAAGTAGTGGTATTTAAGGTAAGGTCTCCATAATTCATATAATTTAGCTACAGCACTAATAGTGACTAGATGGTGGCCAATGTATGTATGGAACCTTCGGAATTTATGGAAATATGGAAAATATGGAATTTTTACACTACTCCAGAGTTTTCTGGTGTGCAGGTCTACTAGCAGATTCTCATCTTTAATGTCTTTGTACACAATGCTGTGGCAGTAGCTATGCTGGGTGGCCTCCAAAAATTGGTGGAGAAACTTTGCTCTATTCTGTAGTCCAAGGGTGCCTTTATAATGGAATCAAGCATGTTTTTGACCAGCATGTTGTCCACATCTCAGACATCATGTCTCATCAGACATCTTGTACCAGTCCAGCATTTTAATGAGATTACAGCCTATCTTTTTTTATTACCATCAGGTCATGACTGCATTCCAGTGTCTTTTGCTAAATGTTTACCTTTAAAAAACAACCTGTTAGGAATCTATCTGCAGGCACAGATCAACCCAAATCCCCTGTTTCCCAAACACCAACCTGAAGTAATTTGAAACATTATTTAATTAACTTTAAGTCTCTTTAAGGTGCCCCAAGACAGAAAATGCTTGGTTACACTGCTTCTGCATTTTGGCTACAAAAAACATCAGAGCAATCACAACAAGTATTAATACAGTCATATCAACTTGGATCATCACAAAATAGTGATGCTTAATTTTGTAAAGCTAATTTATTAAGGTGTCATGAGGTTTTACGGGAGAGATTATGAACCATTCTGATCTAAGTTTTACCACAGACACTTAATATAAATCTTTCTACTTCAGATCCCTGAAGCAAAAGATTTCATTTGCATTGTGATTAAATGTTGTACATGTCATCATATTTACTGACACATTAAAATTCTGCCTGTTTAATATTTATTCTTTAATTTTATCTTATTAATATTGAATTGTAATAGAAAAAATTTGAAACATTCTGTCCATCCGTCCATCCATCCATCCATCCATCCGTCCGTCCATCCATCCATCAACAGTATAATGATAGACAGCGTTGTGCAAGTTCACACTTCACGAGAGCTACAGTAACTCAAAGTGCAATTCACACACTAAAATGAACTAGTTCACAGTCATAGTTCACTAGTTACAAGCAAAACCAAAAAAAAAACAAAGTTCATGTTCATTTGTTATTGTCATAGGAGAAACCCTTTTCTTTTCAGTAAAACATCTTCTACCCATCTATCCTTAGCCCACCTGCACTGCACATAATTGCAAAAAAAAAAAAAAAAAAGGTTGCTGGAAGCAGCATTGAGGACAGTGTACTATGTAACTGATGCATCGCACACACAATCTTTTTACTTCACCTGAGATATATGATTCTTAAATTCTCGCATTTTCTGTGACACTTTCTGTGATTTTCTGCTGAAAAGAACCATGAAATATCTGTGCAGCTTCTGTGTGATTAACCTCCATTATACTTTTCTGCTCCCTAAACAATACAAAAGCATAAGCTGCATCCTCATCTTATCCTTGTTGTGCGCTGTGTAATACTTAAAACGTAGTGGTTAAAACACAATCGGCACAGATATGTCCCGGCCACACAGCAATGGTCAATGACGGTTTAAAAAAAAAAAACTGTGCATTTGGGTTTTTCTGCATATGTCAGGTAGAACAAATTTTATTATTAATTTTATAATGTGTACATTTTAGCACAACCAGAATATGCAAATGAAGTCTCATATTTCCATTGTCCCATGATGCAAAAATTTAGAACTCTCTAAATGAGTATATGATTACCATTTTTATTTTATTTCTTATTTTTTTGTAGTGGGGGGGAAGGGTATTTATTTTTTATTTTTTTTTTGCTTAGTCATCTTTGTATAGTTGGTTAAAATGAAATAAAATTTAGTTCATCATATTGTCTAGGTTGTGCTGAAAAACAAAAAGATATATAAAAAAAAAAACTTGCAAATCACTCACTCACAAACTTCAATCCTCTTCCAACAAGATTTGGGATCATGATTTCACACTGCAGTGACGTGTTTTGTTTTGCTGTAGCCAGGCCTTACATCCGTCGTCCACATGCTTCATCTGTGCTAGAAGTCAGGGGCACAAGGCTTTGCTCCGTCTTTCGTTATCATTATTATTTGTGTAATGCTTTATTCATATACAGTAGAACCTTGGATTACGAGCATAATTCGTTCCTGAAGTGGGCTCTTATTCCAAAACACTCGTAAACCAAATTTAATTTTCCCATACGAAATAATGTAAACTCAAATTATTCATTCCACAAAAAAAATATATATATATAGCCTACATAAAAATAATTAACACAAAATATTAAGTAAAAATAAAACAAATTAACCTGCATTTTACCTTGAAAAGAATCGTGACAGAGCAGTGTTTCTGTGTAAAGCAGAGAGAAAGAGTGTGTTTGTGTGTGTGTGTGTGTCTGTGAAGGCGAAAGTAGGAGGGGTGTGTGTGTGTGTGTGTGTGTGTGTGAAGGCGAAAGTAGGATCTTTGTGTGTGTGCGCGGCACGGTGTCTAGTAACACGCGCACACACAGACACACACACACACACACACACACAGCAGGAAAAGAGCAGCCTTGAGTAGAGAGAGAAAATGGATTTTTAACGTCTCTAATGAGACTTGCTTTTGCTTTACATGCGTAAAAAGTAAAAAAAAATACTTTTGCTGTACACACACGCATACACACACAAAATAAAATATGTTTTACACACAAACACGTGGTCACAGTGTTATAGTAAACAGTACACGCGTGCACGGATGTTGATTATACCAGTAAGAGACGCGTACTAAGATCCAGTGGGGGAGACGATTACCCACAAAACAAGAAGTGCATGCGTGATACATGATACTCGGTGCTCGTAAACCAAGACTTGTTCATGTTCCAAATCAAAATTTATTAAAAATCTTTGCTCGTCTTGCGGAACACTCGCAAACCACGTTACTCGCAATCTGAGGTTTCACTGGAAATACATAATTATGGTTGTGTAGTCTAGCTGAACTAGACTTTGAAAAGAGATGCTAGACGCACATGCAAATTAAGATGCCGGCTTAATTTGTAGATGTAGATGTACCCATCTAAGGTATTTGTGAAATGTATATATTTATTATTTCTGAACTGCTCAGCTTGAATAAGCACTGACACTGCACACAAGATAAGAAAAGACGCTGGGTGTGTTTAGTGGAGGTACAGTAGTAGCAGGTCGGGATTACCTGTCCACTCTGTCGGAATCTCGCATGGATCCAAACCACTTACAAGTTGCATTTTCTTCAAATACCAGTCCCTAGCTTAATTTGAAAACATCTAATGGTAAATCTTGTTCCCTTTCTTGCACTTTATTTCCATTTTAATGTTTGCTGGTGTTAGTATTTGTCTCACACAACTTACTCATGACTTCTGTTGACTATCATAGCTACCAAGATGGCCTACACGCCCCATAATGCTCATAATGCAAACTTCCCATCGTTCTCCCAAGCTCTAAAGAATGCAAAGTTACCAAGCTAATAAAATGCAACCGAACAGCTGTTGTATTGACAAGGACTTCACTGAGAATGTGCAAGTGTCCATCTTTCTTTTATTTTTAATCATTTCTATGTTTGGTGTTTTAGACCAAGACCACACCATCACCAAACGTTTAATAAAGACATACTGCTACCACATCTCAATGCAAAGTGTGTAGTCCAGCAGAGCATACAATGTAGGCTGGATGAGAAAGGAAACCACTTGAACGCCTTTAACTTTGACAAGACATTCGACCATTGCACAGTCATGGATAAAATCTGCAACGCTTTCAAGAACTGAGGAATAATTCCAGATGGTATGGAGTAAGCTGTGTCATGGGAATTTATCTGAACATAATAGCTAACAATTTCAGCCTAGAAATGTTTATGCCATATGGGAACAAGCTTGTCATTATACAGTACTGTCTTATGAAGGTCACCAGGGGATTGGGCACACAATTCACATACTATTCAGCCTTAGTGTCGGTCATGTATGCACTCACTGCTATGTTAGCTTGTATTTTCCGCACGTCCAATGATAACCAACTTACAACTGTCCTGATCAGCATGGATTCTCACTCTGTGTGTGCAAAACATGTTGGTGTTATTTTATGTAGTCATTAATTTAATGCATAATGTCATTTTGGAAAAAGTTGACAGTTGAAACTTCAAATCCTGCCAATTCATACAGACCACTCAGGAAATTAATAAATTTCATCTCATCATCTATACCACTTTATCCTGTATACAGCACAACAGATGGAACGTGGAAGAAAATCCTTGACATTGTCAGTCGTTCCGCCACAGCCTTTCTTACATGTCAGTATTCTATTTAGTTCATTCAATTTCTAAATGGTATGATCATGCCATTTCCTTCAATGCTAAATAATGCCTAAATAATTTATTTATTTAGGCAGCATGGTGGTTTAGTTGTGAGCACAGTTCCCTTGCACCTCCATGTTCCGGGTTCGATTCCCACCTCCGGTCCGTGTGCATACAGTTTGCATGTTCTCCCCGTGCTCGTTGGGTTTTCTCCCACACTCAAAAAACAGGCAGAGTATGCTAATTGGAGTTCCCAAGCGTCCCATATTGTGTGTGTGTGTGTGTGTGTGTGTGTGTGTGCGCGCGTGCCCTGCAATGGATTGGCACTCTGTCCAGGGTGTACCCAGCCTTGTGCACTAAGTCTCCTGAATCTCTGAGATGAGATTTATTAATTTATTGAGTGGTCTGTGTGAGTTGGCAGGATTTGCAGTTGCAGAAATTGTCAACTGTCAATTTTTGCAAAATGACTCGTTTTGTGCATTCAATTAATGACTAGATAAAATAACACCAAAACATGTTTTGCACACACAGAGTAAGAATCCATGCTGAAAAAGGTTTGAATACAGATTTTTGTTTTTTCTAGGATCAAAATTACAAATTCAGGCATCAGTCAACAGGAAACAAAAATCCTAAGAACCATACTGTTTACTATAAATACTAAAAACAAACAAACAAACAAACAAACAAACAAACAAAACACTTTCCACTAAAGAAATAAACAGTTGCAAAATCAAAAAGTAGCCTGGACTTGATTGTTAGAGATTTGTTTGTGTTTTCATGTGGACAAAGATATTTTAACACGTGGGTTGTGTGGAAAGAATAATAATAATAATAATAATAATAATAATAATAATAAAACTAAGTCGAAAAATTTCCTTTTTTAAAAATACCCGCCTACGTGTGAATATGGCCTAAGTGTTGCTTACAAACTGTGCTGGAAATTAGCCCTTGGGGAATGGATTTGAACTGCCCTGCTGTGGGTTATTCTTGAGAATGCTGTATGAATGTAAGACTAGACTAAAGACCCTAAAGACTATTTCAGCGGTTTCCATTTCTGCAGATAGGTTGTTATACTGTATATGCTTTATATATATATACTCAACAAAAAAAGAAACGTCCTCTGACTTTCAACTGTTTTTACTTTCAGTAAACTTAATGTGTAAATATTTGTATGAACAC
>JAQMYJ010000039.1:3337326-3352962 GCA_030014305.1 Clarias laeviceps
ACGTCACCTGCCTGAGGTTATACATGCCAAAATATTTGGCGTGTTTGACACATACGTGCTTCACAACCGGTCACGAGAAATCTTTCCCATAGCGTTTTCACACAGCATCGAGTGTAGCCTTTGAAAGAGAACAGTGCATGTTTAGGTCACTAAATCACACATAAGGATTGGTTGGACTGTTCTGTATGACACACCAACAATGACAGCAATGTTGTGGGTCATTCTCTTATCATCTAACAGCGATATCATTTTGCACATACAGTAAAGCACGCGTGCCACTCAAAACACCTTGAACGACTCATTGCAGCATCGTGGTAAGCTTGCCGAATCACATCTAAAATCTCTGTGGCAGATTTGTACCGTTACATGCAAAATTTCACAATCGTTCATTGTTATAACTTGCTGTCAATTATGAAATTGCAGACATTATAACGCACATGGTCAGAATAGCACCAGTTGACAGCTCCTGATGTACTGTACACAGAATAATATTTTTTGGCACACTGACTTTTGAATATCAGTGCTATCTGTGACTGTGCGTGCAGCCTTGTGCTGACATATGTTGGCGTGTTACAAAACTCTGTTACAAAAGGATTCATCAGACTCAAATTGTGAAAGAGTGGTTAAAAAGTTATGTCATTGCATAAGCTTATCGAAATATATTGAGGCTGCCACAAGCAAAAAAATGGTCTAATGAAATATTAGGGTTTGTGACTTTTTTTTGGCTAGGCAGTGTATATTAATAGCTATTATTAGCATCGTCTTCACTCAGGCTACTCTACAATTATGTTATTTTTACATTTCACTGTACACTTGTCATAAACAAACAAATAGAAAATTTATGACCTAAGAAGCTCACATGAATTATTAAAAGCAAGGACAAAGTCCTAAGTCCTGTTTATTCTGTGTAAAGTGTGTATATTTGACTAGATTATCCACTGGGACTTCATTAAGTTTGTTTTTCAGAAGACTCTGTCCCCTCTAGAGCTACATTGTTTTTTTATTTGTGTTGTGTGTCCATTTCATATTTATTTATTTATTTATTTTTTAATCTGCCATTGTGATCCAGGATGTCTGCTGTCTCATTTACACTGTATATGTAAATTGCTTGATTGTGCCAGTGTTTGCCACGACATTTTGTAGCCCAATTATCCCTAAAGAGAAACTAAATCTGAAATAATTAGTGTGTCTCCGGAGTGTGTATTTAACTTAATTATGCAATGTCTTTTCTGAGTGTCAACACATTAGAACTTATGTAAGGTCATGTGGGCAAATCAGAGTTCTATTGAATTTGTAGTTTTGCATTCCTCAGTAATTCCGGATATAAGAGATATCACAGGTTTCTATTAATGCACTCATTCCAATATATTACTGTTGCACATGAACTTAAATACAGAAAGGGGTGGAACATTTAACATTTAATCAACATCCATGATTCTAATCTCAACTGGTATATAAAAGACGGTTTAAAGCTACAGGTTGTGAATTGTGTGCACTTGTGAGTTCACTCCAGACTATACCAAGTTGTTGTTTGTATCCTTGTTTATGAGCCTTGCTTTGATTAATTGGGTTTGTCTTCTTGTTTATTCTTCACTAACCTGTTTGCTGATCACCTGACCTTAGCTCGTGACCTCACTCTGTTTCGGATTTACCTGTGTATGATTTTTATGGTTTTAATAAAAACTTTGTTTGACAAATTGAATTGAATCAATGCATATATATTTGCTTTTTTGTCACAGCACAACACCTTGTCATTAAATTACTTTCTTAAGACAGTAATGTCCTAAAATGTTTAATTCCAACATAATGAAGTTTTTAATTATATAAGCCCTTCGAAAATTGCACCCTGGTCTTACTATGATGTATATCAGATTTATTTATACAATTATTCTGGATTTTCTTTATTCTCCTGAAATGCTCTCTAAAAGCCCTGCAACTGATTGGGAATTGTAAAATGCCAGAGAGAATAATACAGTACTTGTCACATTTTTTCTTGTTAGGCCTGCATGCCCACTATTGCTTTAGGAACTTTAAACTGCAGTAATACACATATTTCACTATATAAGGTATCCTTTGAACTGATTTGCCTCTATATGGACTGATACTCCATTCTGCATTAACTTCTTTATGCTTCACTAAGACAACAGCAGCAGCTGAATGCTAATCAGATGCTAAACTGCATCACATTTGCTCAGCAGACTATCACAGCCATGAACATAGTCAGCAATTATCAAGTGCCAATTACACAGTATATAGAGCTGAACACTGAGGAGGCTATCAAACTCAAAATGAAGAACAGGAACAAAAAAACACAAAACCAGGAATAATTAGCAGAGACTGCACCAGTACAAGTGAAATAGTAAAATCTCACAAAGATAACTGATATAAATACCCAGAGATAAATGAAGGTTAACAGAAAGCAGGTGACTTCAATGTGAGTTAGTTTATATTTTGGAATCACGTTGGATTCTTAATTAGCAGTGAATTTAAATGTCACAGCCCCATACAGGAGGAGCACAAAAAGGTTCTCAAAAACTACAGTTAAATATGAACGTTGTTGATACGAATTATTAAGAAAAGTCATCAAGTGCAATGGGATATCCAGACGATTTGATCTTTTCTGTATAGCTTCCTTAAGCAGTGTTCATATGAAACAATCAAAGAAAGCTCTCAAGGTTCCTGCTGTTCTGCAAAAACACAAAGCTAATGCTTTTTACTCCAAATGCAGCTGATTAAATTGATTCCTAATTCCATTGGAAGACAATGACTAATCACTTCATCTCTCCAACCTTGAACCTGAGGTGACTCTTAAATCACTTTACTCTGTATGTGTCTAAGCTTGTTATAGGGAACATCCTACTGATCCAATATGTACAGAACTCTCGTCTAAACACAGTCTTTTGCTGGTTTATTTCAACTTTGGGGTATTTTCAGCCATGCAGCACCCAGAAAGAAAGCAGATAGATGATTTCCATTCCCATTCTCCATTGCTGCTATTATTATTATTATTATTATTATTATTATTATTATTATTATTATTATTATTATATGCAATTGTTAATATTTTAACATTTTGTATTTCTATAGTGATGATTAACTGGGTGGTGCATTAATTAGTAGCATCTGGATGTGCAAATTTAAAATAAATGAAGCTCTCCCCTTGAGCTCTGCACATTATGGCACAAAACCTTCCTTGGCACATGCTTTGCCAATACAATGCAATTTGTCAGGCAGCAAATTGCCCCCATAGGATCCTTACTTTTTATGCGAAACCACTTAGGCTACTGTAGAACCTAACTATTTACTCAAGCATTTTAGTACAGCATGTGCAATGTTATCAGAGGCTATGTTGACATCATTAAAGAGCAGATTTCAGATTCCAACTTGTACTGTCCTCACAATTTATAGCATCTGTTATTAGTGCCAAATTGCTGATAGTGATGTTTTTAGCCGTTAATGGTGTTTGTGTAATCTGTTCTAACAAAATCTGTCCATCACCATTTGGGTGTGCGTATTTGCCAGCCAATTAGTTACACTCCCTAATAGAGAAGACTTTATTTACAAAACATATTCAGAGAAAGTAACATCATTTGAAATACTGAATTCTGGTGTCTGATAAGCGCAGATGATAAGGAGATGCTGAAGAATTTTATGTTTCCTAATAATTTCGTAATAAAAAAGTGGGCAGAGTCTTGTACTAGAATAAGTACTGAGTTTGTATTAGCCTACAGTAACCTTAAAGTCCCTCTCTCTCTCTCTCTCTCTCTCTCTCTCTCTCTCTGTGCTTCTAAACCCTGAATATGCTGTTTCATCCTTATCTGCAACCATCTCAGCTTTTGATTTCAAACTTATGCTACATGATTAGGGAAGACAATTATGCATAATAACCAGCAGGTTGTTATATTACCTCTTCAAATATTATGCATCACTCTGGTTAAGTAATGCAGCGGCATGCAGAAATGTAGTGAAGTACAGAGCACAAATACACTGCCTGCAGGAAAAAGTCAAGGTATCCATTGGATAATTAATGCAGTGATTAATATGGTTCAAGTGACAAGTTATTTATCTCTAACTGATGCAATGAGTAGCTTCTCATTTCTTAAACAACCATGTCAGAAGACATATCCTTTGGTCGTGGCAAAGATGTTACTCTCTTTCAGAAGGGTAAAATTATTGTCCTGCATCAAGCCAAGAAAAAGCAACTAATGAGATTGCTGAAACTACTAAAAATGTTAAAACCTGGAAGGATATTGGTGAACCATCATCTTCAAGGAAGAAATGTGATTGAAAGAGAATCAGGAAGGATCGTGATGGGAGATTAGTTAAATGCTTGTTGAAATATAAAAAAAGCAACAACAGTGGAACTCATGGCCATGTTTAATAGTAAACGTACAGTAAGAGCATTTACACACACACTATGTGAATTAACTCAAGGGATTGGGACTAAATAGCTGCATAGCCATAAGAAAACTTATCCTGAGCAGCGAGGCTAGTTGGAAAAAGGTTCATTGTGTTGGGAAGCATAAAGAATGGACTGTGGAGCATTGGAAAAAGGTCATGTGGTCTGATTAATTCAGATTTACCTTGTTCCAGAGTGATGCATCAGGGTAGGAAGAGAGGTGAATGAATGATGCGCCCATCATGCCTAGTGCAAGGGGGAAACGATGTTACAATCTGGCATTGCTTCTGTTGGTCAGGGCTAGGTTCAGCAATGTTACAGTATGTGCACAAAAATGAGGTCAGCTGACGACATAAATATAATGAATAGAAAGGGCTTCTTTTTTTATATATATTTTTTTCTTCCCTGATGGCATGGGCATATTCCAAGACGCCAATGTCAAAATTCATTGGACTCAAATAGTAGAGTGGTTCAGGAAGCATGAGACATCATTTTCACAGATGGATTAGCCACCACAGACTAACGTCCAGACCTTAACCCCAGTGAGAATCTTTGGAATGTGCTAGAGAATACTTTATGCAGCTTCAGACTCTCCCATCATCAGTACAAGATCTAGAAAAAATGTTTGTGACTTTGGACAGAAATAAGTGATGTGAAATTGCATAAGCTTATTAAAACCATGCTATAGCAAATGTATGCTGTAATCACTGCAAAAAGGCTGTCTAAAGCAATATTAGAGTGTGGGACTTTTTTGGCCGGACAGTGTATTTGTGAATCCACTTTGTGTATTTGAAGAAACTACTTTCACGCCTAGCTCCAGTGGTAGGTCCCAGTAACCCTAATCTGTATGTTATGCTTTGTCTTTTTTGTACCTTCTATGGGAGATTTAAGATTCATTCTTTGACTTGCTCCTCCCCTCAAATCTGTTTATCAAGTGTGGGCCAACTAGGAGCAATCATCTAGTATAGTGGTTCCCAACCCTGGTCCTGGAGGACCCGCTTCCCTGTACATTGTAGTGTTTGCTCCCAACACACTTGGTTTAATTAAGCTATAATTTAATTAATCAGCTAATTAACAGTTGTTTCTAAATACAAGTAGAAAAGGTAGGGCAGGGGGTGCTCCAGGACCATGGTTAGAAAACACTATCTTAGTGATACAGTATAACCCTGAAGTTTACATGGCACATGTTTCCCCAATTTCATTCAGACGAAACTGACCTTGTTCTCACTGGTCCTTGGCATATACTGTACTTTACCTAACTAAATGCAGTTTGTCTGAACTTCTGCACTAATTTGACTAGAATGCCAAGTTATCATCAACACTGTTATCTTTGTGCATCCAAGTGATAGTCTGCCAAGGCAGGTAGCATAGCTTCCACACAGCTCAAAGGGTTTTGGTTTGAGTTTAAGTCTGAAGTTTTACAGGATCTCTCACTATTTATTCTCCAGTATTCTTTGACCTCCCAGCTGGCAGTTTGATTCAGTACTATACAATACTTATCACAAAACGGGTGTGTGATTGTAAGAATATTTACTTCCTTGGCTGATGCTTATTTTATTCAGACCAATGATCTTTATGATTCTAATCGTCCAGAAAGCTTACTGTACCATTAAGCCACCAGTGTGTGTGTGCGATGCTCTGCAATGGACTGGTATCCCAATCCAGGGAGTTAACCAGAATAGGCTATAGATTCACCATAATCTTGACCAGGAATAATTTTTTCATCTAACATTCAGTACATTCCTTTCCTCACTCATAATACAATGTTTACTTAAGTTACTGATTGGTGGCACGGTGGTTTAGTGGTTATCACTGTTGCCTTGCACCACCAGGATCAGGGTTCGATTCCTGCTGGACTTCCTCCGGGTACTCCAGTTTCTTCCCACAAAAGACGTGCAGATTAGCCTAATTGGTGTTCTCAAATTTCTCATACTTTAGTTTGTGAATGCATGTGTGAATGTTAACCAGAGGTCCTACAACAGTCATAAAAATGGGAATAAATTGGCATTCATGGTCCCTAGTTGGACTACAGAGGTTGCTACATGGATGGATGGAATTTTGAGATCATATGATGAGTCTTGTATGGTCTAACTGCTGGTTACCCCGGGTTATCGAGCCCCTGAGATTTTCATATACCTATTTGATACAGTGCCACTGCTTGTCTACTTAAATTATCCATCATGTTGCAATTCAATACAAAATTTCTTTCTAAACTCTTGTTTTTTTATATTTTAAAATCCTACATTATTCCTTTTCTCATAGTTTGATTCAAGATGGCAGGGGGTAATTGCTTCAATTAAAGATATTATTTTTATTATTTTTATTATTATTATTATTATTGTTGTCTCTGCACCATTAATCATTTTATTTAAACAACCCACATACCACATGAAAGCCATGGAAGCCTGTTTTACTACTTAGAGATACTGAAAATGTTGCATTGATTTTTGTGGTGCCATTTTACCAATCTCAAAACAAACAAAAAAAATGAAGTAGCAAGCTGACTGAAGGTAGGAATCAGATTTCCAATGTTGGATCTGCATTGCAAATTACTGATAATGTTGTTTTCAACAAAGATTAATATTAATATTTGCAGTCATTTAGCATGTGGTTAGTTCACCTAGCTGCCTAAATATATTTTTTAAAATTTCCTTTGCGGTCTCTATGAATCACAGTACTCTTTGGATTGAAAGCCTCAACCTTTTCTCTTTTGACATGGCCTCAAAATTTCCAGGATCTCAATCCGCAAGCATCTGTGAGATGTGCTGGACACACAAGTCAGATCCATGGGAGCCCTAGGTTGTGTATACAAAAAGGATGTTCCTATGTGGAGAAATCTAGAGGTGTGCATTGCTGTCCAGACCTCAAACTCAGCAGAAACTGCTGGAGAGAAAAAAATTAGTTTACATTTAAATAATACTTTACTCCAAAATTGCCTGTAGTGTGAACAAAAAAAAAGACCCACAAAGAGGCAGCAACTGAAAGACAACTGCAATGAAGGTCTTGGAAAGCAGTTTAACGAAGGAAACTCAGCATTTGGGTATCCAGGTGTTGCAGACCTTTAGCAGTCATTGTCCAGCAGTCAATATTTTTTATCCAAGTATTTCATCCAAATAATTCTTATGTTTATAATTATGTTGCAGTTTTAAGCCTGTGAAAGTGGCTGCAGTAAAAAGCTTAATGTCGTGGTGTGTGTGTGTGTGTGTGTGTGTGTGTGTAAGCCCCTCAAAATAAGCTGCAAAGTTTACACTTACAAAACATTATGATTGATAGATTTCAAATCAATTATCCTGATGTACAGGCGTCATTGCCCAAACATTTAAGAACTGGTCTAGAGAAAATGCTCTATAGATAACAGAGAACTTTTTTATAAAGTGGAGAAAGTGAATGAGTTCACTGCTCACTATAAACTTCCACACAATTTGCCTAACTATCTTAGAAAACACTTAAGTGTGTTATTGGCCCTGAGTGTTCCATACAGCAGCTGTCTTTGTGCTAAAAGGGCATTTGGATTCAAGGACTGAAGAATAGAGAGCCATAAAGTACATTGTAATGATTAGAAAGCTGCATTTTAAGCACCCAGATCCCAGATGCTGGCCAGCTCGAAGCTAAATGAGTTGGAGCAATGAGTTTATCTAATAGTAAAAGACTTCAGGATAGACAGAGGGATAATGAAGTCAATCTGAACACAGAAAGAAGCTTTTTGGTTGCTGTCTACATTTTCTTTTTAATAAGATGTTCTCTGAGTATACTGAAAATGTATTTCAATTGTTTTGATTTTCTTGTATTATATCTACAGTTCATCAATGTCTAAATCATTACTGCACAGGAGCAATTACATGTTTAGGAGGGTACAGTTACTGTAGAAGCTTCAAATAAGTTGTAATAAATAAAGAAAAGAAAATAAAGATCATTTGACTCGAAAGTTACTTCTTTCATCAACTTTTGCACATTAACTTATACATTTACATAAGCAGTCGTTTAAGGCGCTGGGTCACTGACTGGAAGGTTGAGGGTTCAAACCCCAGCATTGCCAAGCTGCCACTCCTGAGTCCTTGAGCGAGGCCCTTCCAGACTGAACATGTGCTGTAACTCCAGATTCTTAACTGGGATATGTGAAAAAAATCATTTGGCTGTGTTGCACAGTACAAGTGACAAACAATTGAATCCTATGGCAGGGGTATAACAGTGCTTAAGACCTCTAATCGGAAGGTCCCAGGTTCAAACGCCATTGCAAAGTTACCCTTTGTCAGGCCTTTGAGCAAGGCCCTTAACCAGATAGATATGAATGAATGAATGAAAATGAATGAAACCAGATAAATACCAGATCTAACTGGGGCATTAGAAATCTTGCATCTGCCATAGTAGAATAAATGTAATCTATTTGTCTATCTACATATATTCTTTGTAACTTTAGTTTTCTTGCACTTGACTGCTTTCTTTGAATTTTTCCTTCACATACTGACATACTATTTGGTAATTTTTAATTCCCACACAGCTTTCCCCTTTCATATTATATCCATTAATTAACCATACGATTCCTCCAACATCAAGCTACTGAATCATTTTAAACTATTGCTTATGTTGTGTCAGAGTGCATTTGCGCACACTTGAAGGAAAGCTTATAAGTACATACAGTAAAAGAGCTTGCAGACATGCACGGTCATTTAGTGTCATTTAATAACTCCTGCTGAGAAATCTCTCTTGTACTCCCATTTGAGATTGTTGGGAGGTGAACTTGCATATAACTTTACTCCACAATAACTTAACTAAAAGTGTTTTTGTTTAAACAGCAGTGATCAATTTGCTGTTACAAACTTATCTTGGGTTGAGTACTTTACATTTTTTTATTGTGACAACCTTGTAGATGTGAACCACCAGTTGTTAATGATAATTAATCCAACATCCTTTGCTAGAAAAATATAATTCCTGATAAATCCTTACACTACGTACTGTATACGAGTTCACAGGCAAAGCTCCAGTTTAATTAAAAATTAAATTAGCCTCTTCAATAGCCAGTTTATTGCAGTGGACTTGTTAGGTTGTTTGTTTCAATGGGCAATTAAAATAATGTAAAGAAAGCTCAATACAAAAAAAAGAGAGAAATCTGTGGAGCTATTGTTCTATTATGTCTCCATCTCAGGACAATAAGGTGTCCCAAGTAAGCTTGAAACAGTATTTCTCAGCTGCTAATGTGTTGGCTGATGGCACAGGTTAATGTTCCTACCTTAACACCCTCACCCAATATTTTTTCCCTTCTCATGGTCATCACATCAAATCAATTGATCTGCAAGTCATTGACACAGGATTTATGCTGGAGGCCCTTCCTGCACAAGCCTCAAATTTCTTTATACCTGGGACCTTTCATGATTGCTGGTTATTATGTGCGGGCATAGTGTTAAGGGCCTTTGACCCTGGGACCTTCCGATCGGTGGTCCAATGCCTTAACCACTGAGCTACCCCTGCCAAGAGATTCAATTATTTGTCACATGTACCTTACAACACAGTGATTTTTTTTTTTTTTGCATATCCCAATTAAGAAGCTGGGGTTATAGCACAGCCCAACAGTGATAACCCTGAACATCCAATCAGCACCCAGCTACTACTGCCCCTTACTCACCAAAATCAATGAATTAGCTTATTATAAAAGCTACATGTAAATACCAAAATGAATGAAAAAGCTTTTATTTTGAGTTGAGAAATCAATTGGAAATGTTGAGAACGATTTTGATTCTGTAACGGAGTCGTCTCTAGACAGGCAAATCTATGGGCATGAGCATCACGGATTTCTGGACAGACAGATGCACAGGCACCTTCATGCATGGTAGCTCAGTGACAAGGCAACAGGGGAGATACATGACACCTGGGAGCATGCCTATACAGTATAGGCCCCCTAGACTCTGCACTTGGCGTGAGAACATTAGCTCACACTAAGTATGAGAACAGATTCCCAGCGCTCTGGTATATGAAAAAGAAAAGACAAAAGAAAATAAATTTAAAAAGACAAAAAAGGAAAGTTCATGTTGATAAAGAAAAGAAAACCCTGTGTTCAAAACAAAAATATTTTTTGTGTTGGTTTGAAATATAGTGGGTTAAAAAAGTATTTAGTTAGCCAACAATTGTGCAAGTTCTCCCACTTAAAAAGATGACAGAGGCCTGTAATTTTCATCATAGGTTTACCTCAACTATGGGAGACAAAATAAGAAAAACAAATCCAGAAAATCACATTGTAGGATTTTTAAAGAATTTTTTGCAAATTATGGTGGAAAATAAGGACCTTGAAATGCTTCTTACGAAGCCACTCCTTCATTGCCTGGGCGGTGTGTTTGGGATCATCGTCATCCTGAAAGACCCAGACACCTTTCATCTTCAATGCTCTTGCTGATGGAAAGAGGTTTTCACTCAAAATCTCATGATACATGGCCCCATTCATTCTTTCCTTTACACAGATCAGTCATCGTGGTCCCTTTGCAGAAACACAGCCCCAAAGCATGATGTTGCCACCCACATGCTTCACAGAAGGTATGGTGTTCTTTGGTTGCAACTCAGCATTTTGTCTCCTCCAAACACGTTCTATTTTGGTTTCATCTGATCATATGACATTCTCCCAATTCTCTTCTGGGTCATCCAAATGCTCTCTAGCAAACTTCAAACGGGCCTGGACATGTACTGGCTTAAGCAGGGGGACACGTCTGGCACGGCAGGATTTGAGTATACCTTTATTAGTTTGGTCCCAGCTCTCTGCGGGTCATTCACTAGGTCCCCCCGTGTGGTTCTGGGATTTTTGCTCACAGTGTGATCACTTGTGATCATTTTGACTCCACGAGGTGAGATCTTGTGTGGAGCCCCAGATGTCTTGAAGTCATGAGCCTGTCATATTTAAATAGCAAAATCGATTATCATGTTTGCTTTTTCACTTTCTCCGCGTCGTGCATGTAGCCTGCCAAAACTCAAAAGCAATCTCAATTCATTTGCAATTGCATTTCCAACACGGTACATGGAAACCTGTCAATCAGCGTCAGTGGTGGGTCTATACTGTGGGGCATGATTGTATGGGGAGTGACGTCACTCGCAGTCGACGACCAAGAGTGGGAAATTTGAGCGATGGAGGTGAACTGAGATTATCTCATCTGTTTATCAAGAAATAAACACACAAAAATGACAAATCACATATTTTCTTACTCTGGAGTGGACAGAGAAGCTATGACAAATAAGTATATTTTTAGATATTCTTCTCCTGTTACAGCCTGCTGGAGTTAAATCTTTCAGAAACGCTGCTTACCGGCGCTTTATAGCAATGGAGTCACTAAGGGACCGTCTAAAAAGTGCATGACCAAGAACCATTTCAAATGTAAAACCAACTGTACTATAATCCACTCTATCACTGCTAATAACTACAACCATTCCTTTTTCTCATTCAGTTTGGTTTCATTTTTCTTTTCTATTTTTTTTGCAAAAAATTTATAAAAAATTAACAACTGAATTAATATCTAACTGAACATTGAAGGGAATGGTTGTAGTTATTAGCAAGGATAGAGTGGATTATAGTACAGTTGGTTTTACATTTAAAATTTCTATAGCAAAAAAGTTATTGAATTTTGTTGATTTAATTGTCATTTTTTACAACTCATAATAGACTGTACTATGCAAAGTGCATTCATTTTCATACATACCTTTACAATTATTATTTTTTTTTAATAATAAAAAAACCGGACTCTCATTTAACAAATTATCTGTTTTATTGGCACAAGAATTGTCTGTGTAATCATTTATTTTTAAGTGCACATTAAAATAATTATTAATCAATTAAACAAACGAATAAATAAACAAATAATCCATACTGTAGCCTAACAGTGTAATACGTTAAATGTCCTGTGAGGTATTTCTTAGTAATCTTGTGTATTCTTCTGTAAACAAATGGTTGGGTCTTGGTCATGCACTTTTTAGATGGTCCCTTAGTGACTCCATTACTATAAAGCGCCGGTAAGCAGCGTTTCTGAAAGATTTAGCTCCAGCAGGCTGTAAAAGGAGAAGAATATCTAAAATATATATTTATTTGTAATAGCTTCTCTGTCCACTCCAGAGTAAGAAAATATTCAATTTGTAATTTTTCTGTATTTATTTCTTGATAAACAGATGAGATAATCTTGGTTCACCTCCATCGCTCAAATTTCCCCCTTTTGGTCGGCAACTGCGAGTGACGTCACTCCCCATACAATCACGCCCCACATTATAGACCCACCCCTGACGCTGATTGACAGGTTTCCATGTAACGCGTTGGAAATGCAATTGCAAATGAATTGCAATTGCGTTTGAGTTTTGGCAGGCTACATGCGCGACGCAGAGAAAGTGAAAATGCAAATGTGGTAATTGATTTTGCTATTTAAATATGACATGCTCATGACTTGTAAGACATGGGAAATGCAACTGCAAATGGACTTTGCTTTTCCTTTGAAATTTGGCAGTCAGTGTTCGTTCGCGAAGGTGAAAAAGCAAACGGTATTGCAAAATTTTCAATTGCATTTGAATTATGTCACACTTTATGCGTCCAGATATGGAAAACACAATTCCAAATGCAATTTGCAATTCCTTTTGAAAAATGTCCGGGATATCACTCCACAGAGTTCTTCACACCAAGCTGCTTACCTATTGCAGATTCAGTCTTCCCAACCTGGTGCAGGTCTACAATTTTGTTTCTTGTGTTCTTTGACAGCTCTTTGGTCTTGGCCATAGTGAAGTTTGGAGTGTGACTGTTTGAGGTTGTGGACAGGTGTCTTTTATACTGATGACAGATGTCGTTAATACAGGTAACGAGTGGAGGACAGAAGAGCCTTTTAAAGAAGAAGTTACTGGTCTGTGAGAGTCTGTGTTTGAATCAAATACTTATTTTACCAATTAATTCATTAAAAATTCTACAATGTGATTTTCTGGATTTTTTTTTTCTTATTTTGTCTCTCATAGTTGAGGTATACCTATGATGAAAATTACAGGGCTCTCTCATCTTTTTAAGTGGGAGAACTTGCACAATTGGTGGCTGACTAACTACTTTTTTGCCCCACTGTATATTTATTTCTTTTGTGTGAGACAAGACAACCCTGAATAAGCCCACCTTATTTCTGTATGGGAAGAGTCTTCATAAAATTGTCCACAATCACCCCTACAGTCTACTGCTACACCTTTTCCCCTCCTAAGCCCTGCACCAGGCATAATGCATTAAACTTGCTTTAACATTGTGTGCTCCCCCACTCATAACATATTCTTCTGGTTTTGCATGCCCTATTGGTTTCAATAATAATGAACCCTGCTCTTCCATGTGCCTGTCCATCACACCTAAAAACAATAGCATCTAATATGAATATAGGTGGGTTTAACAAGTTATATAGGCTGTCAATGCCAGTTCATTAATGATTCCCCATTGTCCAGTCTAGTAAGCCATTGTCATGAAAAGAAGCAAATAAAAATCATGCTAAAAACTTTGTTATAAAATAGAGAAAGTAAATGAGTTCACTGCTCATAAAAACCTTTCACACAATTTGCCTAACTATCTTAGAAAACACTTAATTTGGTGATTGGCCCTGAGTGTTCCATACAGCAGCTGTCTGAAGAGTGGAGAGCAATAAAGTACATTGTAATGATTAGAAAGCTGCGTTTTAAGCACCCGGACCCCAGATGCTAGTCACCTCAAAGCTAAGAGATTTGAAGAAGTAAGATTCTTTAATAGTAATAATAAAAATAAAATACTTCAGGATGAAAAGATGGTTAATAAGGACAATCTGGGTGTCTGAGGATTTCATGCTTTCATTCATGGCTTTATGCCCATTCATAGAACATTTCAAGCACAGTACAGTGATCAGACTATTAGTGGCAGTAAAACATTTGAATGGTGCCAACGCTTTAAAGAAGCCCATACGTCCATGAAGGATAATCCTGGTCTGAGGTGGCTTGGAGCCCATTGCAATCATCAGTTGAGTGAGTGGAACACCTAATGCTTGAAAACTGATGGATAACTTGTCACTAAATTGCAGAACAGACACAACTATCTGTGGGAACTGTTCACACACATTCACTCACCAACATTGAACATTACAGGAACCACATCCTCTATACAGTCCTGACCTCGCTTCTAACCATTTCCACATGTTTATTAAAGGAGTTCCTGGAAGGCATTTCAAACTTGAACTTGAATTAACTCCTCCGGCATAGTGAAAATCTTTTTCTACCTTGATGGTGTCCGAGCACTAGTTAAATGCTGGGATATGTGCATTAGTGTAGCAGGGGATTATATAGAGAAATAAAGCTCCAGTTTGATTTGAATATCCCTTATTTTATAATCCTTTGGTTTCCTCCCACTACCAAAATACATGCAAGTACTGTAGGTGGATTGGATACAAATTTCCCTTTATGTGTTCAGGAATGGCTCTGTTAACGTACAAAGATTTTTGCCAGTCAGACTTTATTCTGGCTTTTCACACACACACATGCTGTGAATTTCTGTAAAAATATAACACTGACTTTTTCTGAGGTCAATACGAGTTCTGCATCTGGCACAGAATGTCAGTTTAATGCCCATCCAACTAAACAGTTATTTTTTAAAATAGATTAAAATGTGTAAACATGTCCCCAGTGACCCTGCATACTGGCCTTCACTTTCTTTATTTGGTCATTGTTTATTCTTCTTTTGAACAAGCAGCAGCAGAAGTATTCATTATTATTATTATTATAGGAAGTTTCTTGTCATTTAGCTATTTAAATCGTTCTCTTTACGCTGGCGTTTTATTTGTTCAACTGTATCAGCTTGCATGCTCTTAGTCCCAGTGAAACAAAAAGCATGAAATTTCATTTCCTGAACTCCCAACCACTCTCTATCACCCTAAACTAATAACACACACTGATCCACATGAATCCCTGCAGAATTAAATGCTGTTCCGTCTCTCTGAAGTCCTGGAGATCCCTGTGACAAATTTGTGAAATACAAATACGTAGTGTGACACTGACAACATCCTTCGTCTATCGTGCTTATGAAGTTAAAAGGTGTTTAAACTAAAGTTAAAAGGTT
Organism: Clarias laeviceps; assembly: GCA_030014305.1. NCBI lineage: Eukaryota > Metazoa > Chordata > Actinopteri > Siluriformes > Clariidae > Clarias > Clarias laeviceps. Next base: position 3,352,782 of record JAQMYJ010000039.1, read on the forward strand.
GATTAAAAGTTTTATCAAAGAGTAGCCTGTTTCCATTGAACTTGTTCTAAATTTCTACACTGCCTTTTAAAATAGTTGTTGGAGATAGTTGTTGTCTCCCCCAGTCGCTCAGTTTAGATGGCCGGCCAGCTCTAGGAAGAGTCCTGGTGGTTTCGAACTTCTTCCACTTACGGATGATGGA
>JAQMYJ010000039.1:3353169-3363956 GCA_030014305.1 Clarias laeviceps
AAAATGAATTTAATCCATTTTAGAATAAGGCTGTGACATAACAAAATGTGGAAAAAGTGATGCGCTGTGAATACTTTACGGATGCACTGTAGGTGAGACACACTTTATCACATTTTATCATTCCATAGCCTCGGTAAGCAAAAAAGATTGAAGAATGTGAGCTGAAACACTGAGCATCAGCCCACTTGGCATTCATCTACAATCAAAAAAAGCTTTTTTTTTTTACGATACTTGTTTCTGTATCTGTGATGTTGTGAATGGTGGCCATTGGCAACCCACAAATACAGAGTATAAAAGAATATTAAAAAAAAAAAACTCACAAAATAAAGTGTGTTTTAAAAGGACACATTCATATTTTACATGAAGATGAGGTTTCATGTTGACATGCTGCTTCAGCGTCATCAGACTTCACTCGGACTAAAATCAATTCAGCACATTGCCTGATTCCAGCAGGACAAATACAGATATAATTGGCAATTACAGAGAAAAGAGTCACAGTTTTAACGGAATTCTTTACACTTCACATAGAGAGAGGGGGGGGGGGGTATTATACAACATGGCTGGAGTAACAGAAGTCGATTCTCTCCAGGTAAATATAGTAATTATAAGGAAAAAGATAATACATGTGCACTGCATTCTGCATTGTGGAATAAAGAAGAATTCCACCTACCTTTCTTTGTATTTTTCTATAACTATTGGTGGTGCTGTTGCGCTTGGTTTCACAAAAACTCATGTTCCTTCAGTATTGTTGACAGCAAATCATTTAATCCAAAACAAATTATTATACTGATGTGTTTTTATCAGACAAAGTGGCTTAGTCCGACTGGCACATTCGCACCAGCTGTATTTAGCAGCTTAGAGTTCTGGCTATTTTTTCTGAATATTCCAAAGAGAATGAATCTCTTGAATAAATGCTGCAGAGGAGATGTCACATGCAGTGCTCACATACAGAAAAAGTATTTGTCCCCTTCCTGAATTTGTACTTTTTTGCATATGTCACCTGTTTAATTATTCAGACCATCACTCACTCATCTTTTTTACCGCTTTATCCTGTATTCAGGGTCACGGGGACCTGGAGCCTATCCCAGGAAGCTTAGGGCACAAGGCACGGTACACCCTGGACAGGGTGGCAATCCATCACAGGGTACACACATACACACACATACATTCACACACTACGGGCAATTTGGGAACGCCAATTAGGCTAACCTGCATATCTTTGGACTGTGAGAGGAAACCCACCAAGCACAGGGAGAACATGCAAACTCCATGCACACAGAGACGGGAATCGAGCCTGGCCGGGAATCGAACCCGGACCCTGGAGATGCAAGACGACAGTGCTAACCACTACACACCTCAGTTAAGGTCAGTGGTCTACAACCTTTATGTGTTTATGTGACTAGTATCTTGACTTTAATTTTATGTATAGTTGTAAAAAGATTTTTTATCGTTAAAACCTAGCAAAAAAAATAACAAACATACAAACAAACTGTCTCATGTTTGCACATTCATTAAATAAAACACCTAACCTAAACACCCCCCTTTTAATACAAGTCCTTTGATTTGACCTTATGCATGGCCCATCAGCCATGAAGCCTATTTGGCCCCTTTGTAGTGTTATCCTATCTCCAGCTACACACCATCTGCTTCCAGGCTACATTAGTGATGCTACATTTCACCAGGTACAACATGAACATGGTCTTTCACCAGGTGGAAAATATGCAGCTTCAGTGAACTCCCCCAGAGGCAAACTGAGGCTCATCTGAGGCCAACTTGCCGAGGGTTGATCTTCAACCCCTGCCACTGTCAATGTATGATGAACAGTGGTGATGTCATAGTGGTGAGGCCAAGACATCACAAGGCACACACACTCACACAATTATTCACACATTACAGCCCTTTTGATCACGTCAGTTAGCCTAATCTGCATGTCTTTGGACTGTGGGAGGAAACCAGACTACTCAGAGGAAACAGAGAATGCTTCATCGCAATGTCATTACAACCAAATTATTATGCTCTCCCAATGTTAGGGTTCCTATTGGATAGGCCACTGGCTTGCACCGTGTGTCCTGATGAAGAATTGTTGCAGTTTTGTATGTTGTGCTACTCAACTGATCACTTCCCCTTTCTTGTGTGATATTATCTGCCAGACTAACTGCAGAGCAACTGCTGCCATTTGAATTAGTGTCTCATTACACAATCAAAAGTGTTCAGAGTGGAAAGGGTGGGGAAACAAGCAACCTTTATATTTAACCTTTCTTATACTTGCATGAGTGCTATTACAAAGCAGCTGTTTACTAATGACTCATTTTGGGAGTTTTTCTCAAGGCCGCAAATACTGGAGGTGAATTATTTCTTTGTTTTTTTTCTCTCCCAGGTTGGTTTCTGTTGACAGAACTGAGTGAAACGAGTAAATAATAACACATCACCATATAATGGTTTCAACTTTGTCCTCCTCTATGGAGCAAATTACATCTGAACATCCATCATGGTTGCTTTCAAACACCCTTTCTCTCTACTTTGTTTCTCTGGGGCACAGTGTGCTCTAAATATAGATTCAATTCTGTTACATCTTTCAGCAGAGCTTAATGGGATTTGATCTTGGAGGAACAAACTCTTAGCTTTGTAGAAATGTTGTCCTTACCATTCTTTTAAAACCCATTTTCTAAAAGATTGATGATTGTTAAGGTTATTTCACCTGGATGATATTAAAATGATGATAAAATTTAAAAGAACACCACTAGGCTGTATCGCTTTACATGGTTTTCCTGATAGAAAGCATCAGCTGATAAACAGCTGAGATTTAAAACATGATGTTTGAGAATGTACCATAGTCCCAACTTCCGTGTTTGCTATCATTTCCATAACAATTAATGCAATTTAGTGAACAGACAATTCTGTTTGTTACATGCTTATATAAGTATTATTAATGACTTTGAACTCCATTGTCTAAATCTTAGCATACAGGACATCAATTAAGGCCAGAAAGCTAATTTCTATTGACCGCCTCTCACTTCTAACACTTGCTCTTCACATAAGCACATTAAACTTCTCTCAGTTGCTGCACAAGCTTCTTCTTGTTGAGATAGCGTGGTGTCAATCAGCTAAAAATGTCAGTGCTCCTGTAACGATAGAAAAAAATGAAGTCATTGCTGCGGTAATGACTGATTAATGACTAAAGCCTTTTAAAGTGAATCAACTGCTGATTTCCATAATATGACTCATGATGCTAATGAAAATTTTATAGCCCCCCTGATGGTCAAGAAAATGGGCTAACAGAACAGAAAGCCTTTTGTTGAGAAGTAGAGTATCTTGACTTTAAAAGAGTGTCCTTGAAACTTTTTGTGGAACAATACAATATCCCTGCATCATGCAAGGAAAACACAAAAACCTGCAAAGGATTTGTGCTGCAAGGCCATTTGGCAACAATCACAAAAGTATACCATACACATTAAGGAAAACTGTTGTTACAGGTTTTAACTTTTAAAATCAAAATGCTACTTTAGTGCTAAATTGGTTCTGTAAATACGTACCTCATGAGATAGTCACCTTGAATAGTTTTCCAACAATCTTAAAGGAATTCCCAGAGGTGTTGAGTACTTGTTGGATGCTTTTCCTTCTCTCAATTTGATTTAGATCAGGTGATTGTGTAGGCTTGGTCATCATTAGACTCATCATGCCAAAGGACATTTTTTTACTGATCAGATGTCCATTCCTTGTGTTCCCTTTCAAAAGTTACACTCGATGCTGCATGAAAACGCTATGGGAACATCTCTTTGTTCCACCAGTTGTGAAGCACGTGTGTGTCAAACACGCCAAAACTTTGGATAATATAACCTCGGTCAGGTGATGTCATCTGATGAGGTGCACCTGCAGGTTATAAATAGAACTGAACCGGAAACATCCTCAGGTCTTTTTGTCTTTAAGGACCGCATTGTGTGTGTGCATGTGTGCAAGCACTTTTCAAAGCAAAAAGAAAGTGAAAATAGAAAGTGTCTTATTACTAACCAGGAAGATGGCAGAGTTAGACAGGTGATGTGTGCCTCCGTGTGAAAGCTATCTCGCGGAGGGTGATCTCCACACTTTCCGTTTTGATTGTTTGGGGGAAGAGCACGCTATCCTTGGGCTTGCGGGAGGATGTGAGCATTGCGATCTCATTCCCTATTAAAGTCGTTCGCGCTCGGCTCGCCTTCTTTAAAACTAAACCGCGATCCTGGGGTTCGCGTTCTGATCTGGCGGAAGCGCATGAGACGGAATCCTCCCTTTCTCTCGCTCTCTCGCCATGAACCTTTACCGTCCACTTCTCAAGCGCGTTCCGGCTAGCGATGAGCGAGCGTATCAGGAGTTATTAGAGGTGGTAATGTGCGGTCGAACGCTTACACCTCGATTGGCCGCAGGAGCCCCCCCTAGCGCTCAAAATTAGACGACAGGTTTCTTCCCCGCCGTGCTCAACAGTCAGGACCATCGGCCACCCAGTCCCGACCAGGTCTGGTTTCCATGAGGCGTGAGACACAGAAAGAGAGTGTGGCGCACCCCCTCGTAGAGACTGGAGTGGGGCTCGCCGCGCTTCGCAATCCGCCTCAAGGAGACCGGACCTAAGGAGTATTATCTCCACTAAGAAAACGTCCTGAAGCTTATGCACCCAGGACCGTGAGGGTATCTCCCCCCGGGAAGTGGTACATAAAATTCCATCACGGAATAAAGTCTCCTTCCCGGCACCCTCAGGAGGCCGTTGTTCAATTTCCGCCACCACTGGTGTTTCGGGGAACAGCGGTCTCCGACAAACTGTTAGGTGTTCGGTTGCCTCCTGCCATGTTTCAGGATACCGAACAGCTAACCCCCACCCCGCGTAGCCGAAGTGACAAAGCTTCTTCCCCTTTCGGAGAAACTTCCAGCGTGGAAGCTACTGCCAGGCATGTCTACTTGGGTACAAAGCAACGTAGAGAGAGGCTACAGGATTCAATTCGCTCATCGTCCTCCGTGTTTCAACGGCGTGGTCCCCACTTCCGTGAAAACGGAACGAACACCTCTATTAATTCAGGAATTACAGACTTTGCTGGCGAAAGGGGCCATAGAACATGTTACCCTCCCAGACAAAGAGTCAGGCTATTACAGTCGCTATTTCTTGGTTCCCAAGAAAGACGGGGGCTTGCATCCAATTTTGGGTCTTCGCGGGTTGAACCACTATTTCAAAAAATACAAAAAAAATTCAAAATGTTGACAGTCAAAATGATTGTTTCTCAAATCCAAGCAGAAGATTGGTTTGTGACAATTGACCTGAAGGACGCATATTTTCATATAGAAATATTGCCACAACACAGGAAGTTCCTGAGGTTTGCTATCAGGGGTGAAGCCTACCAGTATCGGATCCTTCCATTTGGCCTAGCCATGTCACCCCGCACATATATAAAATGTACGGATGCAGCCCTGGCTCTATGATTCCAGGGCATCTGTATCCTGAATTACATAGACGACTGGCAGATTCTGGCTCATGTCTTCGACATCGGGATGTCATCCTAGCTCACTTCGATTCTTAGGATTAAGACTCAACGCCACGAAAAGCGTTCTCTTTCCTGCTCTAGTATGACATATTATGGGTGTCATATGGGATTCTACCGCAATGCGGGCACAGCTGTCTCCTGCGTGTGTCGAATCCATTCTCAATATCCTAAAGGAGATCAAACTAGGCCAGAAAGTAACTTTTTACTACTTTCAGAGAGTGTTAGATCTCATGGCAGCTGTATCCACGGTGATACCCTTGGACATTCTGCACATGAGATCGCTTCAGTTGTGGCTAAGATCCAGGGGATTTCATCCAAGGGCCAATCCCCAGAGGCAATGAGGGTTACGTGCCGAGAGCTTCATACCCTTTCTATGTGGTTCAGACCCCGGTCTTTGACTCTGGGTCCCACTCTAGGTCCGTGTTGTCGTTGCAAGCTGCTAACGACAGACGCTTCCCTCACGGGCTGGGGTGTGGTCTTAGATGGCCGTCCAGCCCAAGGGATCTGGAGAGATCATCTTCTCGCATGGCACATCAATTGCCTTGAAATGATGACTCTATTTCTGGCCCTGAAATACTCCCTCCAGCAGCTGAGAGGCTACCATGTCCTAGTGCGGGTGGACAACACTACGGTAGTCTCGTAAATAATCTGCTTTGGGGCACAGGACAAGTTCCTGTACTTTATGATGATTTACATTCCAGGACATATGAATATGGAAGCAGGCTTGCTGTCCAGACAAGCTGTGACACATGTGGTTTTGAAACCCCACCCCGAAGTAGTCAGTCCTCCAGCTCCTCTGGGTCTGAACGCTATGGCCCATACATGGTCCAGACTGCGTCTTATGCATTTCCTTCCGTAGCTCTGCTCTCAGGAGTCCTGGCGATGGTCCGTCAACAAGGCTTGTGCTTCGTATTGATAGCGCCCCGTTGGCCGACCTGTGAGGAGGGAGCTTCTGTCTCAGGTGCAGGGGACGACATTCCATCCCCGGCCTGAGCTCTTCTACCTTAACGTCTGGCCCCTGAAGGAGACCAGTGAAGAGAGGCTGATCTTCCAGCCAATGTAATTGAAACTATACTAAGTGCTAGGACTCCCTCCACTAGAAGAACCTATGCCCTCAAATGGAGTGTATTGAAAATTGGTGCATAGTAAAAGATGTAGACCCAGTCCACTGCCAAATTGTTTCAGTGCTGGAGTTTCTACAAGAAAATTGACCTCGGGCATATGCCCTAGTATTCTCAGAATGTACTTAGCCGCTATTTCGGCTTGTCATGTCCTGACTGATGGGGTTTCTGTGGAAAGCACCCTTTAGTTACCTGTTACTTCTCTGAAGAAAATTGGAGATTTGCAGGCTTTGTCAGCCTCCCCATCTTGCTTAGACTTTGCCCCTGGGCAGGTCAAAGCTATTCTGCATCCTTACCCCAACCATCTTCCGAAGGTTCCATTCTCGACTAGCCTCTGTCCTCTGCCATTTACAGCTCCGGAGCAGGAAAGACTTCACTTACTGTCTCCAGTTCGTGCTCTTCAGATTTACAGTACATCCACCGCGCTAGCCAGTGGCGTAAATCAGAGCAGGTTTTTATAGTTATGAGGGCCGCAGCCGAAGGGCGGCTGCCACTAGACAAACATTGTCACCATGGGTGAGAGATGCTATTGCCCCTGCCTACGAGGCGCGTGGTCACACTTCGCCTCTAGGAATCAGGGCTCATTCGACCAGGGGGATTTGCCTCATCAATTGCACTGACAAGAGGTGTCACCTTGCAGCAAGTGTGTGATGCGGCAGGTTGGTCCTCTCCGCACACATTTGTCAGATTTTATAGTTTGGATGTCCATGCTACTCAGCATCCCAGCATCCCAAAATTATGTCTGAGACCTCCTTGGCTATTGTGCGCACACTACACAACCCTAGGGGTCCAGACACTTGCAGTGCGGCGGCATTGGTATTCTCGTTCCCATAGCGTTTTCATGCAGCATCGAGTGTAGCTTTTGAAAGGGAACGTTTCGGGTTATTTTGCTGCAACCCTGCTCCCTGAAAAAGCGGGAACGAGATGCTGCGCTCCAATGCCGCACTGCGGGTGTGACTGGACGTTCTTTCAGACAAAAATTGACCTGAGGATGTTTCCGGTTCAGTCCTATTTATAACCTGCAGGTGTACCTCATCAGATGACATTACCTGACCGAGGTTATATAAGCCAAAGTTTTGGCGTGTTTGACACACACGTGCTTCACAACCGGTGGAACAAAAACATTCCCATAGCATTTTCACGCAGCATCTCATTCCCGGTTACAGCAAAGTAACCCAAGATGTTTCTTTTGTCCCAGCAAATCTTTTCTGCTTGTTGTTCTTCCAAAGTAATGGTTTCTTTCGACTGCACTTTTAAAGTTTTTGAGATTTTTCTAATTGAATGACCATCATTTCTTATTATGGACTGTCTTTTCTCTAACACTTAATTGAATGCTTTTTGCCATAATATGGATTTGTGCAGTAGTTGTAGCACTAATAGGACTCTAGGACTCACTCTTCCACTGTATAAGACAACTGATGGTCTATTGCACATTAAGAAGGCAAGAAATGTCACAAATTAAATCTTTACAAGGCACATCTGTGAATTGAACACCATTCCAGGTGACTACCTTGTGAATCTGATGAGATTCATGCTATGAATGCTATGAGTGGGCCAAGCTTCCATCAAAGCTAAATGTAGCTACTTTGGACAATATAAAATATGAAACATACTCTGGGTTGTTTAATACTTTTCTGTTTATTACATAATTCCATTTGTGTTCTTGATAGTTTAAGATGTCTTCAGTATTAAATAGCTAAGGTACCAGTCGATGATGGGAAAGCAGTTGGTAGAATTAGTTAAAAGGTTAAAGCTAAAAATAAGCTGACCAGCTTTAATGTAATCAGTGATATTATTATTTCAGGTTGAATCCCACGTACATGTCTGCCTGTCTTTCTGTATGGCAGAACTCTCTGTCTAACTTATTAATACAAAGAAATAACACTGTGTAAGGTTGAGTATCTTACACCTTGTTTACGCTAAGCTGGACTTCTTTCATCATCAGCTAAACACACAATCTATTTAGTAATCGGAAAGTAAATCACAGATGAGAAATAGAAACAATAGAACTAAAAAATAAAACTAATCCGAGTAAAAATATTTAGTCTAGTTTCTAATTAATATCTATTGGTGCAGGTGTTTGTGCACATTGAGCAGGTAGCTTATTTTACTAACATGTTTATATCACTTATGGCACAGGTTTAACTTCAGGCAAAAACCTAAGTACTGCCAAAGTTTCATTAAATTCTGTCCAGCCAGTTTTGCATGATGCTGTGACAAAATCTGGCTGGACAAACGTACAGACATACAGATAGACAAAGTTTTTGAGACTGGTGTTCTTCATCAAGTTCCAAAGTATGAAACATAAAGATATAATTGAAAGAGCATGCTCTGACTAAAGCACAGACAAACCTTTCTTTTATTTATATAGAGGTACAATTTTAAAAATAATAAAAATAAAGAAAAAACACTGAAGGAGGAGGTATGTCAAAAATTTTGCCTCAATAAATAGTCAACACTATTTTACGTACATGCACTCACAAACACACACACACATAGACCCACATACTACATAAGTTATAACTATATAAGTTAAGCCTGTCCAGAAGAATGTGATTGTTGAACTATCACAACCATTTTTGACAATTCCAAATCCATGAGCTTACTTCTAGCTGCATGTGATCCTAGTACTAGTACGTCTGTCTTGTCATAACTAAGTAGAAGGAAGTTCAGGAGTATCTAGTGCCTAATGTCCTTCATGCATCCTTAAATTTATTAAGCTGGTGTTTGCTAAGACATATACAACTGTGTGTCATTAGCATAAAAGTGGAAACAACGCATATATAGAGAAAGTAACACTAGACCGAAAAGAGAACCCCGTGGAACACCAAACTTTACTTTAGTACACATAGAAAAGTTACCATTTAAATCTACACACTGGTAACAATCAGTCAAAATAAGACATGAGCTTGGACAGGAATTTTCCTTCAACTCCTATAACATTTTCTATCCATAAATGATTGCGTCCAAAGCTGCAACAAAGTCAAGCATCACAAGCAACTAGATGCATCCCTAAAAGGCCAGTAGTAGGTAATTTACCACTTTAACTAGCACTTTATCTGTGCTATGGTAAAGCCTAAATCTTGACAGATTAATTTGATTAATGTTATTTCTATGTGAGCATAACTAGAATTTTGGAGATAAAAGGGAGATTTAATATTGACCTATAGTTGAACAGCTGACAAGGGCCTTCAGTTTTGTTTTTAAATTCTGCAAGTTTAAATGATTCAGGCACATAGGATATCATGAGATCAATTTAGTTTGCTTTAAGTGGTAAAAGTTACAAATGTTGCTTGTGAGATCAATAATGAAATGAAGATAACCATTTATTCCAATGGCAAGTTCATTGGAGACATTTTTTTCTTTCAAGCAATTACTCTGGCTAATAAATGATTGATGTGTTTATCTTCAGGAAAACAGTTTATCTCATGTCACTCAAGTCAGACTAAGACACATTAGTTCCCACCTGAGCGAAAGCTTTTTTTTTTTTCCATTAGACTTTTTTTTTTATTCAGCAAAGCAATGCAAAATAAATATTCTTTAAATGCATACCATTGAAAGTATCTTGGCAAAAAATGAAACAAAATTTCTTCTACTAATTATAAAATGCTAATGGAAAAAGCCCTCTCTTGAAAAGTTAATTACTGATGAGATATTGCCATCCAAAACTGTTGATCGTTTTTGCACAAAATGTAAAAGGCAGAGCTGACCTTTCATTATGAATCAGACTGTAAAAATTATACCTTTTGCTAAATGAATTATGAATTGATTTGTTTTTGTCACAAAAAATATGTTCAATAAACCATTTTATAGGCAGCAAATGATGCAGACTGGTTAGTTAGTCAGAAAACAGTTACAGAACAAATTCATCGAAGGACGCATTGCTTAGGAGGGGTAATTCTAAGAAGTAAATGCTCATAGGTATAAATAGTTGTCGAATACACAGTTCTGACACTGAGGTTATATCAGTGCCACAGTAGCAGTTATTGTGAAACAAACAAATAAAAAAATACACAATAGTGGAACATCGCAGGTCAATGTCTCTAAACTCCAATCTTAGAAAACCATATCATTTCAATTTAAAAATTTTTTATTTGTATAGCGCTTTTAACAATTGACATTGTCCCAAAGCAGCTTTACACAATCAAAAGAATTATTTAAGTTT
>JAQMYJ010000039.1:3399271-3413038 GCA_030014305.1 Clarias laeviceps
TATATGCACGCATATATGTACGCATATATGTGCATGCATATATGTACGCATATATGTGCATATATGTACATATAATACAGGAAAACGGCCAATTTTATATATGTCACATATATAGGTACATATATGCACGCATCCCGTCTCATTCGGTCCCTTGTCGCTCGTCATTGTTATGTCTCAGCTCCCTACCTAGTTTAGTATTACATCCTGTGTTAAGTGTGCCACGCGTCCGTCAGTCAGGTTTCGCCACAAGGGCGCATGGGTGTCGTGTAACCTGTGTTTCGGCACAGGGAGTGTGTGTGTGTCCCACAACCTGTGTTTCGTTACAGGGTGTGGGAGAAGTTTCCCATGTTCGAGTTTGTCTGTGTCCCTAAACCTGTGTCCTGCCAGAGAGCCCATGCCTTGTCTAAAGTTTGTTAAGTTTTGGTTGCGTTTTGTTTACTTTGTTGTTGTCTGTATTCTTATGATTTCTACAACCCAACATCATTAAAATACTTTTGAACTTTACAAACCCCTCTGCATGTATGCCTACTATATCCGCCATAACACCCCGGACGTGACACATATATGTTTATATAGGTTTTTTCCGTGTGGGAGGAGAGAAACCGTATTCCTGCTTACTGTGTGGAAAGAGTTTTACACAGCGGAGTAATTTCAACGCACACCAACGTTTTCACACAGGAAAAAAGCCACACCACTGCTCACAGGGTGGGAAAAATTTTGCACACAAACATGATCTTCAAGACCACATGCACATTCACACAGGAGAAAAGCCACATCACTGTTCAGATTGTGGGAAGAGTTTTACAGTAATAGAGAATTTAATTTAATTGGGATTAAGGCTGTATAAGTGTTTAGCGTGTGAAAAGACTTTCACTCAGATTGCTAATCTCAGAAGACATGAGCGCAGTCACAGAGGAGAGAAGCCGTACTGCTGCACAGACTGTGGGAAGAGTTTTGCAAGTCAAGGCAATTTTTAAAAACATGAGCGTATTCACACAGGAGTGAAACCATATCAGTGCTCAGTCTGTGGCAAGGGTTTTACAAATTCAAGTGCTTTAAAAGTGCATCAACGCACTCACACAGGAGAGAAGCCATATCAGTGCTCAGAGTGCAAAAAAATTTTTCTCAGAGTTGTAATCTCAAAAAGCACGAGCGCATCCACACACGAGAGAAGCCTTATGAATGCTCACACTGTGGGAAGAATTTCACATATTTAGATAGTTTGAAAAGACACCAGGTTATTCACAATATATATTTGTAACATATTTGGTTAATGGGAATTTTACTTTATTATAATTAACCCATACTATACTTTAAACGAGTCAATTATTTTATAAGTCTTTTGATAATTTTATCTCATTTGTTGTTCAGTACATTTCAAATCTTATTTACTGTGAATTATTTTTTTTCATCATAAACAATTGTACTACTTCTGAATTTGGGATCTGTCATGTAGAAAATGACTAATAAAATGTTGTCATGGTATGGAACCCCAACACTCCAAAATGCATCTGTGTATATACACCAAAAAAAAATTTTTTTTGGTTGATTGTGCAGGAGCTCACAGATGGCCGTTTTCTGACATTTTCCAGCAATACACATCAAAAACACTATAACTTGATCATGTCAGGTTTTATAAATTGCAATTTTGCAATTTAAATTCTGTATGCAATTTTGTAAATTGCATGCTATAATAAACTGTAAATAAAATACAGTTTTCACATTAAAATGTTAATACTCTAATTCACATTATATATATATATTTATTTATTAATTTAAGTATGGTATTACTTTATATTTATTAATTTAAGTATATTAATAAAACAGTTTTTATATGATGGTGAAGTCTATATATATATATATATATATATATATATATATTTATTAATTTAAGTATGGCATTACTTTATATTTATTAATTTAAGTATATTAATAAAACAGTTTTTATATGATGGTGAAGTCTTTATACTGCCTGATGATAAGTAGGAAGACAAGAGTTGAATTAAATTAGTGACGTTAGTAATTTTATTAACGGCCTTATGCACTGTATATTATTTTAAGCACTGTAATTTCTGTAATAAATAAATAAACTGGTTCTTGATTTTGCGCAAATATCACGGATGCTCTGCATACTGAAAATACTTGCCAACAGGAACAAACATTAACAGCAACTATAGTCTGTTAATTATTATTACTATAATAATTACTTCATGCATTTGTACAGCAGTAAAAACTGCAAACATTACTAAATTTGTATTAAAGGCTGTTCAGTATAAGCATTTGGTGAATAAAAATGCTTGCAAGGTACATATCTGGAGTCTCTAAATCAGATTCTGTAATCCACTGCAACAATAATGTAGGATTCACATGAAAGGAATCCTACTTAGAAATGGATTTGGGTCATGATACATAATCTGTAAGAATGTTCTCTACCCCAGAAGAATGAATATTGTAGATATACTCGTGAGTAAATATCTAGTATTTTAATCAGTTTCGGGTGCAAACCACAATGAAGAAAGCTTTCAATTACAAACAGTGTGTGGACAAACCTGGTTAGTCAAGTATATACTGTCACCAATTTAAATTTCAAAGAAACTTTAAGGGAATAACCACATTAAAATGTATTCATTCAAAGAGATGCATGTCAGAAAATGCCAAGAAAAACTTTTGTGCAGAAAACTTTATTTGACCTATACGTAACATGTAACAGTTAAATATGTCAGCATAAAGGATAATAATTACTGTAGCTCAGCAAATTAGAGTAAATAATTCAGTTCTGCCCTTGCCTTAAATGTCAGAAAATAGATGTGAAAATAAATATGCAAATAAATTAACATTCAGTAAATATAAATAATCTCAAGATGTGGAATGTTGTAAAGAACATATATAGCTGAAACTGTTATGCACTCTAATGAACTGTGTTCCATACTTTCTTTAATATATCCAACCATTCTCAAACCAAATATATATATATCAAGAAAAGTGGTATTACAGCATTTGGCAGATGTCCTTATCCAGAGCGACTTACATTTTATCTCACTGTATATTTGACTTCTGATCAAAAGATTCTAGGTTCAAACCCAACCACCAACAACTTGGCCATTGTAGGGCCCTTGAGCAAAGCGCTTAACCACTGAGCTAACCTTGCCTTGGTAAAAATTTACCTTAATTTATATAATTTAATATAATTTGAAATGAGGAAATGACAGGTGGCTCAAGACTTGCACAATACTGTATTTATACATGGTATCAAGAATTACAAATGTCAAGAATGGTATTCTGAATCCAGTTTCCCATCTGATCTACTTGGTTTGCTTTTGAACCCAATGTATTTTATTATTTGTTATTTTATTTAAATTTATAATTAAAAAATTTGTTGTGTTGTAACCAGTTGTAACAAGTCATAAACTGTCTTTGCATTCAAATTCTTATGAATTTTGATCTTTAAAATGTGAGTCATGTGCTAATGAAATGTAAGTGTGCAAAAAAGACACATGTGTTTTCTGGTGCTGGAGATGCATACTATGAAAACATTTTATTAGTTATTTTCTACATAAAAGGTTCAAAATTATGAAGTAGTACAACTGTTTATGACAAAAATCTAATTCATAGTAAATAAACTACTTACAAATTTCACATTTTAAATTTACTGAACAACAAAGAATAAGATTAAATTAAGAAAAGACTTATGAAAAAATTTAAACAGAAGAAGGTTGTTAAAATGTAAAATTCCCAAACACCAAATATATACAAAAAGAAGAATGAAAAAACAAGACATCTTTCAGTATGCTGTAGCAGAATTCTTCTGTCTGCAGCAGGTGATGGTGTGGTTTACGAGTGATGCGCGGGTCGTCTGGTAACCCGCGGACCCCGCGGGTAACCCGCGGGTCGTGTTGGGGCGGGTAAAGAAATTGTCACTTTATTTGCGTGGCGGGTTGAGGCGGGTCATTAAAAACAAAATAAAAAATCCATGTATGTTGCGTGCAATTCCCTATAGCCTATATTAAATATTTGGGAATACGGTTACGTCACGTGACAAGTCACGGAAGCGCCAAGCAGCTACCGCTGCCAGTCACAACAAAAACAAAGAAATAAAAGTGAAGATGGAAGATGAGGTGCGGGAGAAATTGAGGTCGGGAATTTACATCATTAAAAGAAAAAAAGGTCAGGCTGCTAAATTTAATGTTTGGGACCGGTGCGGGGCGGGCGGGTTGTAAAAATAGATACAGTGGTGCGGGGCGTGCTGGGGCGGGCCAAATAATTTCATAAAAGCGGGACCCGCGGGTTGGAAAAACACCCGACCCGCGCATCACTATGGTTTACCATCTGCAGAAATATGTTCATGTGTATTGTGAATAACCTGGTGTCTTTTTAAACCAGTTAAATACTGTATGTAAAATCCTTCCCACAGTGTGAGCAGTTATATACCTTGTCTCCTGTGTAAACGCACTGGTGAATGTTTAAAACAGCTGAATCTGTAAAACTCTTCCCACACTCGGAGCAGTAATAAGGCTTCTCTCCTGTGTGGATGTGCTCATGCTTTTTGAAATTACCACTCTGAGAAAACCTTTTTCTACACTCTGAGCACTGATGTGGTTTCTGTCCTGTGTGAGTGCATTGGTGCACTTTTAAAGCACCTGAATTTGTAAAACCCTTGCCACAGACTCAGCACTGGTACTGGTAGTTTCTGTGTGAGTGTGCTTATGCATATTGATAGCAGACTGCTGGGCGAAACTCTTCCCACATTAAAAGCAGGAATACAGTTTCTCTCTTGTGTAAATGCGTTGGTGGATTTTGAGATTATTTTTGCTTTGCAAATAAGTCTTTCCACACTGTGAGCAGAAATAAGGTTTCCTTTCTGTATAAATGCGCTCATTCATATTCAACGTAGACTGATGAGTGAAAGTCTTCCCACATTGTGAGCAGGTATAAGGTCCTGTATGAACACACTGATGGCCTTTGCGATTTCTTTTCGAAGTAAAATTCTTCCTACACTGTGAGCAGTGGTGTGGCTTTTCTCCTGTGTGAAAACGCTGGTGTTTGTTGAAATTACACATGAATTAATTTTATCTGTCACTTTCCATTAGAACTCAGTTTATTTAGATAGATTTATTACTATTATTATACATTTATTACTTTGTATTATTTTATGTAGGTTTCCCTGATATGATCATTAATATATCCCAAGTTTCACTTCAACATGAATACCTAGCATGATTGAAAAAATACTAGACTTGTATGCGGTATTCGCTGCATACTGACTTGCCAACAGGAAAGACAACATTTTCATTTTCAAGCTACTTTGGATATTGGAAATATTAATTAATAAAATAAATTATTACATTTTTGACTAAATTTATTGCATTTATACAACAGTAAAAAAATGCAAACAGTGCTAAGTAATACTATTCTTGTATAATGTTTCCCTTACTGTGAGCAGAAATATGGCTTCCCATCTGTGTGACTGTCCTGATGTGTTTAAATACTAGTGATATGGCATCTCTTGTGTGAATGAGCAGATGTATTTTAAGATTACTTTTTCAAGTAAAACTTTTTCTTCCCACACCATGAGCAGTAATACGGCTTTTGTGTGAATGAGAACTGAAACTGCAAAACATTTAATCCACGGTGAGGAACAATATGGTTCCTCTCATGTGTAAATGCACCAGTGTTTTTTCAAAGCTGGGCAAAATTGCCATAAACTGATATGGTTTTTCCTTTATATGAATCTGTTTGTGCCTTTTAAGAGTGTTTTGGCATGTGAGTAGTTTTATTGGGGGGTTTTGTACCAATGATTTCATAATTACATTTAAAGTTGTAGCAGAACACAGATAACACATCTTATAAAACACAGAATATATATAAAAATATATAAATCTTATAGAAATAAAGTTACTCATTAGATATCTAATTGTTTGCTTCCCCTACCCTAATGGAGGAACAATCCATCTAATCAGAGACTACTTTGCATGTAATTCATTCATAATATAGTTCTAGATGTTGAGCTACCACACCCCAGACTCAGATTATGGAGTGGTAATAGTTTGCTAATGACTGTGAAATGTCCTATTGTTGGATGATCATGTGACTTTGTCCTAAATGTATTTAAAGAAGCTACTCAGCTCTGCAGGTTTAGTTGATACACTTACTCTGCTGTGAACCTACTAGAATTTAGAGAAGACCACAGCAACTTTTTAAGTTTTCTATCTTTCAATATTTTTAATATGTACACTGTGTGTGTATAAAGTTGAGTAAATATGATGAATTAAATTACCATTCTTCATTAATGTTGTGCTAGTAGTTAGAGAAACGTGATTATAAGGTCAGTTAGCCATGATGCTTTGAGACATATGAAAAGGCCATCTATCTAAAATTAATTGATAAGAGGCTTTATAGGATTTTTTATTTTGTCTACTGTTCTGTTACAGAGTGAAACGCTATCACTAAACATTTTGTGCAGAAATGGGCAAGGAGAGAATTCACATGTGCTCACAGTGTGGGAAGACTTTTTCTACGGAAAGTAATCTCAAAAAACACCAGCACATTCATACAGGAGAGAAACCGTATCCCTGCTCACAATGTGGGAAGAGTTTCACCCAGCAGTCTGCTCTCAAAAACCACCAGCGCATTCACACAGGAGAGAAACCTTATTCCTGCACCTTGTGTGGAAAGAGTTTTACACAGCGGAGTAATTTCAACACACACCAGCGTCTTCACACAGGAGAAAAGCCACACCACTGTTCAGATTGTGGGAAGAGTTTTACAGCAATAGAGACTTTAGTAAGACACCAGCGCATTCACTTGGGATTAAGGCTGTATAAGTGTTTAGCGTGTGAAAAGACTTTTACTCAGATTGCTAATCTCAGAAGACATGAGCGCAGTCACAGAGGAGAGAAGCCGTACTGCTGCACAGACTGTGGGAAGAGTTTTGCAGGTCAAGGTGATTTAGAAAACCACAAGCGCATTCACACAGGAGTGAAGCCGTATTTCTGCACACAGTGTGGAAAGAGTTTTACCCAGCAAAGTCATTTTATCACACACCAACGCCATCACACAGGAGAGAAGCCATATCAGTGCTCAGAGTGTAAAAAAAGTTTTTCTCAGTGCGGCAATCTCAAAATGCACGAGCGCATCCACACAGGAGAGAAGCCTTATTGCTGCTCTGAGTGTGGGAAGAGTTTTATATATACAGCTGTTTTAAAAATTCACCAGCGCATTCACACAGGAGAGAAGCCATATAACTGCTCACATTGAGGGAAGAATTTCACATAGCTGGTTTAAAAAGGCACCAGATTATTCGCAATACAGAGGAACATATTTCTGCAGATGGTAAACAAGACCGTCACTGTTACAGATAGAATTTTCTGATACAGCATATTGAAAGATGTTTTATTTTTTTCTGTTCTTCCATTCTTCTTTTTTTCCATTTATCTGGTTCCTGTGATTTTTACATTTTAGCTATTTTCTTCTGTTCCATACACATTGCACAGTAACACAGTGCAATCCTAAAACAGAAGTCTGTTATTTTATAAGTTTTTAAAAAATTTTTTATCTTATTTGTTGTGCAAAATTAACATTTGTGTGAGGTTTATTCACTATGAATTATTTTTTTTGTTATAAACATTTGTACTATCCCATTTCATTCACATATTATTTGTTATGTAGAAAATGATTAATAAAATGTTATGCATTGCAAATGTTATAATGGTATGTAACTTCATCTCGCCAAAATGGCTCTGTGTATATATACAAAAAAAAGTTTTTTTCTTGATTGTGCAGGAGCTCACAGATGGCCGGATTCTGACATTTTTCAAGCAGTACACATAAAAAATACTATAACGTATCATGTCAGATTTTATTCAATATATTCTGATATTCATAAATTGCATGCTATAATAAACTGAATGAAATATAGTTTTCATGTTCAAACGTTAATGCTCACAGTATATTTAATAAAACATTACATTTACTTATGCGATAAATGACAGTTTTATTCAACTTAATTGTAATTAAATCAGTGATTTTAGTAATTTTATTAGCTGCATTATGTACTGTATACTGTTTATCCTTCAACTCTTCTGTGTTGTCGTGTCTGGGGTCTTGCATCTTCCTTATCACTGTACCCTATAGACTCTCTACGGGTTTAGTTCGGGTGAGTTTGCTGGTCCATCAAACACAGGGATACCATGGTACTTAAACTAGGTATTAGTACTTTTGGCAGTGTGGGCAAGTGCTAAGCCCTGCTGGAAAATTAAATCAGCATCTCTATAAAGCTAGTCAGTAGAGGGAAGCATGAAGTGCTCTAAAACTTCCTGGTAGATGGCTACGCTACCACTAAAACACAGTGGACCAACACCTGCAGATGACATGGTTCCCCAAAACACCACTGACAGCAAACTTTACACTGGACTTCAAGCAACTTGGATTCTTTGCCTCTCCTCTCTTCCTCCAGACACAGGGACCTTGATTTCCAAATGAAATGGAAAATTTACTTTCATCAGAAAAGAGGACTTTGGCCCACTGAGGAACAGTCCAATCCTTTTTGTCCTAAGTCCAGGTAAGACACCTCTGATGTTGTCTCTGGTTCAAGAGGGGCCTGACACAAGTAATTTGACAGTTGTAGACCATGTCCTGGATACGTCTGTGTGTGGTGGCTCTTGAAGCACTGACTCCAGCTGCTGTCCACTGTTGAATCTTCCCCAAATTCTTAAATTGGCTTAGTTTCACAATCCATTTAAGGCTGCAGTTATCCCTGTCGCTTGTGCTCCTTTTTTTTTTTACCATGTTTTCCTTCCATTCAACTGTCCTTTAATGTGCTAGGATACAGCACTCTGTAAACAGCCAGTTTACTGAACCATGACTTAGAGACCATTTGGCTCAGGAAACCTTCGCAGGTGTTTTGAGTTAATTAGCTAATTAGAGTGTGACACCATGAGTCTCTAATATTGAACTTTTTCACAATATTCTAATTTTCTGAGATACTGAATTTTGGGTTTTCATTAGCTATAAGCAATAATTATCAAAATGAAAAGAAATAAATACTTGAATCAGTGTTTAATGAATCTATATAATATATGATTTTCACTTTTTGAATTGAATTACGGAAATAAATAAACTTTTTGATGATATTCTAATTTATTGAGATGCACCTGTAGTTTAACTGCTTCTGAGACTCCCATTCACAATATATTAAACATATCAAAATAATGTTTATTTACTTATTTTTTAATAATGTATATATATTTTTTGGTCTCTGATTGCCTCTAAAGGTTTGTTCTTGATAGTATGTTACCATGTGGATTTTGGTATTTCAAGAATAATTCTGGGTCTGTAACTGTACTTGATCCATTTGTTTTGAGTATTGGAACGCATCCTGTGTGATAAAATAAGTCGGAAAAAAATATATGAGAATAATGTGTGCACAGCATGAATAATGAAAAAATATTTATTACTTTGGCCCCAAGGTGCCAGCGCGCATGCGCCTCCACGGGATTCTCCAACGCCTTCCTCAAACACGGCATACTGCCTACTACGCCAAGTATTGTGGTATCCTATAAGTATAAGTATAATGCACACAAAGGACACTACAGCTGTTTTTACATTGTTATTTTAGTCATATCCATTTTCACTGGGAACGCTTCTTTACACGCTGCTGTAAGGCTCACCCAAAAACCATTAAATGCTTGTTTTTCTCTGTGATCAGCCTGAGCTCGCAGTACGAAAACATTTACGCATATATTATATATATATATATATAATTGTATATACATACAAAAAATTTACATACTTTTTTGTATAGCCGTATATATTATTTTTATATTTGTGTGTACGTCTATTTATCATGAATGCCTTTGGTCTGACATAATCATTAATACAAGTTTCACTGCAATAGTCAATAATAAGTGTGATTTTAAAGTATAAATAAATAAACTGGTTCTTGATTCTGCGCAAATAACAAAGATGCTCTGCATACTGAAAATACTCGCCAACAGGAACAAAGATTAACAGCAACTACAGTCCATTAATTATTACTACTATAATAACTACTTATGCAGTTGTAAAACAGTAGAAACGGCAAACAGTACAATGTTTGTATTAAAGGCTGTTCACTATAAGCATTTGGTGAATAAAATTTCAAGCGTGTGAAAGGTACATATCTAAAGTCTGTAGATCAGATTCTGTAATCCACTTCAACAGTAATGTGATCATATCATTCACAGGGAAGGAATCCTACTTAGAAGTGGTTTTGGGTCATGATAGATGATCTGTAAGAATGTTTTCTACTCCAGAAGAAGGAATTTATTGCAGATTTACTTCTGAGTTAATATCTAGTATTTGAATCAGTTTCAGGTGCAAACCACAATATAGAAAGGTTTCAATTACACACGGTATGTGAAAAAACCTGCGTAGTCGTGTATATACTGTCACTAGTTAAAATTTCAAAGAAATTTTAAGGTAATAACCAAATTAAATTAATAAGAATTTGTGTAGAAATTTTGTGCACAAATGGGCAAAGATGGAGGTTATAGCAGTCGTAAAACTGCATGTGTTTTATGACTGGTTACAAAAAAACTGTGACTTGTTTTGTTGCTCATTTCTTGCTATGAAAGTCACTATATTTGGGTTTTGGTCTTTAAAATGTGAATCATGTGCTAATGAAATGTATGTGTACAAAAAAGACAGATGCATTTTCTGGAGCTGGAGATGCATACTATGAAAACATTTTATTAGTCATTTTCTAATAACAGGTCCCAAATTATGAAGTAGTTTATGACAAAAATCTTGTCATATTAGTATAAATCTTACTGTGAAATGTATATGGATGACTAATTGGACAATCATGTTTGTTTTGTGAAGCTCTTCAGACAGAAGAAGGTTGTTAAAATGTAAAATTGCCAATAACCAAATATACATAATACAAAAAAGAAGAATGGAATAACAGGAAAAACAAGACATCTTTCAGTATGCTGTAGCAGAAATTTCAATCTGCAGCAGGTGATGGTGTGGTTTACAGAAATATGTTCATCTGTATTGTGAATGAACTGGTGCCTTTTCAAACCAGCTGAATCTGTAAAACTTTTCCCACACTTGGAGCAGGAATAAGGCTTCTCTCTACTGTATGGATGCGCTTGTGCTTTTTGAGATTCTGATCTGAGAAAAACTTTTTTTACACCCTGAGCACTGATATGGCTTCTCTCCTGTGTAAGTGCGTTGGTGCACTTTTAAAGCACCTGAATTTGTAAAACCCTTGCCACAGACTGAGCACTGATATGGCTTCTCTCCTGTGTGAAAATGCTGGTGTGTGTTGAAGTGTCTCCTCTGTGAAAAACTCTTTTCACACAGTGAACAGGGGTAAGGTTTCTTTTCTGTGTGAATGCGCTCATGCATTTTGAGAGCAGACTGCTGGGTGAAACTCTTCCCACATTGAGAGCAGGAATACGGTTTCTCTCCTGTGTGAATGCGCTGGTGGATTTTGAGATTATTTTGCTTTGCAAAAGTCTTTCCACACTGTGAGCAGAAATAAGGTTTCCTTTCAGTGTGAATGCGCTCATGCATTTTCAAAGTAGACTGATGGGCAAAAGTGTTCCCACATTGTGAGCAGGAATACGGTTTCTCTCCTGTATGAACGCGCTGGTGGTCTTTGAGATTATTTTGTGAAGCAAAATTCTTCCCACATTGTGAGCACATGTGAACTCCATCCTTGGCCATTTCTGCACAAATTCCTCTGCTGTGATGTTTAGTGATGGTGTTTTACTCTGTAACGGTACAGACAAAATAATTAGAAATCTTAGAAAGCCTCATATGATTTGCATTGAAGATAGATGGCCTTTTTGTATGTCTCAAAGCATCATGGCTAACTTATCATATAATCACCTTTCTTGACTACTAGCCAAACATTAATGGAGAGATATTTCTTTCAGTATATATTCTCAACTTTATACACACAGTGTACATATTTTATAAAATAAAATAAAAACTTACAAGGTTAAAATAGGCGTCTTAAAATTGTAGTAGGTTCATAGCAGACTGCTGAATGAGTGTATCAACTAAACTTGAAGAGCTGAGTGTCTTCTTTAAATACACCTCAGGACAAAATCACATGATCTTTCAACAATAGGACATTTCACAATCATTAGCCAAATATTACCACCCCATCATCTGAGTCTGGGGTGTGGTAGCTCAACATCTAAAACTATATTATGAATGAATTACATGCAAAGTAGGGTAGGGGGAGCAAACAATTAGATATCTAATACATAACTTTATTTCTATAAGATTCACAATAGAATGGAACATGATTATAATATGATTAACTAGTACACCTAAAACATCACACATGTTTATGGAAGAATGCAGCCAACCACAGCTGAGAAAATACTGTATTATTTAATAAAAAAAAAAAAGGAAACATTTTCTGCCATTGCAGCACCACAGATGTGTCAATTCATTAATCTATTATATGATATGTTATTTGGGATTCATCAGATGGAAGGGATCTTTGCGATACTTAGATCAGAATGATTATAGAAGATCAAAGTAAATATTTACTCAAAAATGTTAATGTGAAAATAAGTAAAAAATAATCTGCAGTATAAAATTACCTACAATATTGATTGTAAATTGGACAAATGTACAAATTCACCATTTTTGAAACGTTCACCACATTCTTACTAAGCTTTATTTAAGTTTTTACTTAAAATGCGTTGCAGTCCCAGCCATAAACTTTTTCAAGGACAAATTTGGGATAATAGTTTAAGTAGTTGATGATTGGCACTATTTTTAGTTTCATTTTTATTTCTCAGATTGACTTCTGCAGTATGGATCAATGTAGAGTTTTACATCAAATGCATATTCTTTAATTCTTTTGATTGTGTAAAGCTGCTTTGCGACAATGACAATTGTTAAAAGTGCTATTCGACTAAAATTAAATTGAATTGAATATTTTCATGTAACAATGTGAAATTTATCTGTCACTTTGCAATAGAACCCATTTTATTTAGATATTTTTATTACTTTGTTGTAATTTTGTTCACATATAAAGCTAGACAAAAATGTTCAGAGGATGATTCTCCATATTTATACCAGTGTTTATTTGGATTTTACATAGGTTTCCTTGCCCTAATGTGATCATCAATATCTCCCAAGTTTCACTGCAATACTCAAAAACATGAATACCTAGCATGATTAAAAATACTAGACTTGTATCCGGCATGCTCTGCATACTGACTTGCCAACAGGAACAAACAAGAGCAACTAGAGTCAAAAACAACATCTTCATTTTCAAAATACTTTGGATATTGGAAAAGAAATTATTACATTACACATTGTACAAAATAAAAAAGTTTGTATTAAAGGATGTAATAAAAAAGGAATCCTGCTTAATAATGGAATTTGATCATGATACATGATCTGGAAGAATGTTCTCTACCACAGAAGAAGCCATTTATTGGAGATATTCTCCTAAGTTAGTTAGGTTCAAACTACAATATAGAAAAGCTCCTGTGTGAAGTCTTGTATAAAGTTTTCCTTACTGCAATCAGAAATATGGCTTCCCATCTGTGTGACTGTCCTAATATGTTTTAATACTAGTAAATATGTATTTTTTGTGTGAATGAGCAGATGTATTGTAGGATTTTTAAGACTTTTTAAGTAAAACTTTTTCTTCCCACACTGTGAACAGTAATACAGCTTTTGTGTGAATGAGCTGATGAAACTGCACTGATTTGTAAAACATTTCATCCACTGTGAGGAACAATATGGTTTCTC
>JAQMYJ010000039.1:3443115-3459017 GCA_030014305.1 Clarias laeviceps
AATACATAAAAATAATTAACACAAAATATAAAGTAAAAATAAAACAAATTAACCTGCACTTTACCTTTTAAAAAAAGATAGATAAGTGTTTCCGAAACACTGTTTTGCTGGAAAAATAAACAAGAAACCTCTCTAATGACATTCAATTGAGCGACACACTAACGGAATCACTGCTTTAAAGTAAAAATAAAACAAATTAACTTGCATTTACCTTTTAAAAAATCTCAACAGGACAGTGTTTCTGTGTAGAGCAGAGAGAAAGAGTGTGTGTATGTCTGTGTGTCTGTGAAGGCGAAAGTAGGAAGGGTCTGTGTGTGTGTGTGTGTGTGTGTGTGTTTGTGTGTGTGTGTGTGTGTGTGTGTGGCACGGTGTCCAACAATGCGCGCGCACACAGACACAAAGAGCAGGCTGAGCCTTGAGCAGACAGAGAAAATGGATCTGGGAATGAGACTTGCTTTTGCTTTGTACACACACGCATACAGACACAAAATAAAATACATTTTACGCACACACACGTAGTCACAGTGTTATAGTAAACAGTACACGCGTGCACGGATGTTGATTATACCAGTGAGAGACGCGCACCCAACAGGGGAGACGATTACCCACAATTCCGCAGCACAAGAGAGAGAAAAACCGTTGGCTCAGTTGTGATCATGTGACGCTCGGCGTCAAAACAAGAAGCGCATGCGTGATACATGATACTCAGTACTCGTAAACCAAGACTTGTTTCACAAACCGCGTTACTCGCAATCTGAGGTTTCATTGTAATATATATATACTGCATGTTTTTTTTAACTCCACCAGATAAATTTATGCTTTTTACAAGACTATTTAACCAAAAAGTACTTAATATTCATTCTTACTGTTTATACAGTAATTGTTTGGAAATGATAAGTTGTGACAGTGAATCAAATGTAACAGAATGGAATTGCATGAAAAGGTGAGTCAGAGAAAAATAGATTTTCTCAGATTTTTAAAAAGATTTTTTATTTTTAATGTACAGTAGTTTACAAATCAGAACCCCACTAAGACCAGTGGATTATTTATTATGTAATCTTTATTTACAGGTATTTATGTTTCCTGAAGAAATTAGAAACAGCTGGACATTCATTTGTACTTCCAAACACACACACACACAATTCTTCTTGTTTTCTTGCGCTTGTTGTCATTTTATGCAAAATCGTGCCAGTAATATTATGTTATTTAGCCATTTTTGTGTTGCTCTGACTGCTACTGTCTTAGGCACCCTGCTGTTTTAACCTTGTTATACATGTTTATTTTATGACTTTATTTTTAAGTCAGTACAAAAAAGAGCATTTCTGATTTCTAAAGTTTTTGTTATAATTATATCATGCCTTTCTGTTTGTTGTCACTAAAGGCATAAGTAACAAAACTATCGGCTCTGCGTTACTACACTTTTCAAAGGTAAAGTGCAGGTTAATGTTTTTATTTTTACTTTATATTTTGTATTATTAATTTTTATATGAATATTTTTGGGTTGTGAAACAAATCATCTTTGTTTCCATTATTTCTTATGGAGGAAATTCACTTTGATATACAAGTGTTTTGATATACATGCACACTTCCGGAATGAAATATGTTCCACTGTATTATAATAGTAATAATAATAATAATAATAATAATAATAATAATCTTACAAGAAATTATCTGGCCAGAAAAAAAGCAGTAAAAGAGCCCATTTCAAACAACAACAACAAAAAATAAGAAAGAACGCTTCTGGGTTTTTCGGGTGGTGCAAAATCCTCAGAAGGAATATGGTTAGTTCTGCAGGATTTTTAGTAGAACTAAGCAGCTCATTTCCTATAATAAGCCGCTCATTATAAAACTGCACAAATTGTACTTAAGGCTATGTTTTAAGCAAAGGATTGTCACACCAATTATTGCTTGTGTTTTATTAATTGCCGTTTACTGCTTTTTATAGTATATTTAAAGTATAGAAAGTTTTCCTGATGACATCCTTGCTATTACAGCAGTTATTTGCACATGTTTATTTAACTAAATACACAATGCAAGACTGATGTCTCTTTAATGACATAAAAGAAAAAATATAAAATAATTAATTAATAATAATAATAACTTTCTAAAGTTTTTGTTATAATTATATCATTAATAATAATAATAATAACTAGAGAGCGAAAATTCCTGAAGAAATTTTAAGTGCGTCTATGCGCATGCCGGGTCACGGGCTGTATTCTACTGTATGCTAATGACGTTTAGCTGATTAGCATGCTAAGCACTCTAGCATCACGATAGCGACATTCTAATGATGTTGCTAGCAACATGCTAATATAGTTAGCATCACGCTAGCAAGATGCTAATCAGCTAAACGTCATGCTAGCAACATGCTAATCACACGAGCATCATGCTAGAAACATTCTACACATGCTATTAGCGAAATGCTACCATAGTTAGCATAATGCTAGCGACATGCTAATAGCGTTAGCATGACGTTAGCGACGTGCTGATATAATTAGCATAAAACTAGCGACATGCTAATATTGTTGGCATCATGCTAGCAACATGCTAATCAGCTAAACGTCATGCTAGCAACATGCTAATCACACTAGCATCATGCTAGAAACATTCTACATGTTATTAGCAAAATGCTACCATAGTTAGAATAATGCTAGCGACATGCTAATAGCCTTAGCATGATGCTACCGACGTGCTGATATAATTAGCATAAAGCTAGCGACATGCTAATATTGTTAGCATCATGCTAGCAACATGATAATCGTGTTAGCATCATGCTAACAGCATGCTAGGCGGCGTGTCTTATGAGCATCATGATCAATGCTAAAAACTGATTGTTGCCTGAGTTAAATGAGCCCTCCCCCGAGTCTCTACGACAGTGGGATCCACAGTCAAATTCAATTTCAAAGTTCCTATGGAATTTACCATTGTATGTTAATTGCCCCCTTAGAAAAGTCATGCCAAGCCCCCCATTCCCAAATAAGCCGAACGATATGACACCTCTTTCATGGGTCTATGACAAACGGAATCCGTCAAAGTTGGTCTCAATGTTAAGTCTGTGGGCGGGGGCAATTAACCACCCACCCCTTAGAAAAGTCATAGCACTCCATTCATGAATAAGCTGCACGGTTTGACACCTCATTCATGGGTCTACGACAAACGGTGCGAGACTCAGTCAAAGTTGGTTTCACAGTTAAGTCTATAACAGTCATAGCACCCCATTCCCGAATAAGCCGCACGGTTTGACACCTCATTCATGGGTCTACGATGAACGGCGTGAGACTAGTTCTTCACCCAAATCCCCATCATAAGTCAATGGGCCAAATTCGGCAAAATCCCCATTCAAAGTCAATGGGGCAAATTTGGGGACCTCTCCTGCCCCGGGGGTCAAACCTATACCCTTGTGCGGGGTATCTTCTGACACAGGTTGCAAACCTCTTCAAATGTGGTAAATTTGACGTTTCTAAAAAATTCCCTCTCTGCGCTACAATCCGTCAAAGTTGGCCTCAATGTTAAGTCAATGGGATTTTTCCCTTAGAAAAGTCATAGCACATCATTCCCGATCGAGCCGCACGAAACGATGTAACATACGTGAGGGCTTTCTCAAAACTGCGGGACGAGAAATGGTCCAAAGTTTTAGGCGGAAGAAGAATAATAAAAAGAAGAAATAAACCCTTTTGAAAATTTGCATATCAGTTTTTTGGGATCGCTTCGGTTTTAAACGCAGCCGGACGCAACGGTGTAACATACGTGGGGGTCGGGTCAAAGCTGTCCGGCGTGGAAGCGTCCAAACTTTCTAGACGAATAGTAATAAGTGTGCTATTGCATAGACACACTTAATAATCATCATCATTAATAATAAGTATAGGAATACTGGTAAAATAGTTTTAAACATTTATGCATAATGGCCAGACAAAATGACAAAATTACAAACATTTGGATGGCGAAGGAATACATTTAATAGAGATTATACTATAAATATTTCGATGATGTCAGCAGGCTTGGTAGAGTCAGTGTAACAGAAATTCTCTGCCAGTGTTGCAGTCCGTACTAGAGCTGAGAAACCCAGATCCATTAATAGATTTGAATCCTTCTGAATCACTCACTGAACGGATCCATGTTGCACGAGTCGCATGAGTCACTTGAGTCAATAGGAATTCTGACTGCGTTTTCCTATGGTATTTCCTAGTATTCCACTAGAGGCCGCTCACCGAATGAATTCACTCACTCATTGTTTCTACCGCTTTATCCTGTATTCAGGGTTGTGGGGGCCTGGAGCCTATCCCAGGAGGCTTAGGGAATGAGGCGGGGTACACTCTAAACAGGGTGCCAATCCATCGCAGGGCACACACACACATACACACATTCACACACTATTGCCAAAGTGGAAACACCACTTAGCCTAATCTGCAGGTCTTTGGACTGAAGCTGTGGAGGAAACCAGCGTTCCCAGAGGAAACCTACCAATCACAGGGAGAACATGCAAACTCCATGCACACAGAGACGGGAATTGAACCTGGTCCCTGGAGATGCAAGGCGACAGTGCTAACCACTACACCACCATACCGCCACCGAGTAAATTATTAATGACAAATGCAGTTAGGAATAAGTTTAGACAACAACAAATATAACAAAATCACTTTGGCTCGTAGGCTAATCCGCAGGCTAATATGAATATGTTAAACGGGAGCAGCCGAAAATTCTACAAAAATTTAAATAAAAACTATTACCTTTCATTTTAAACAAATGTGCAAAACCTTTTATAATAAAGAAAAGATAATATATCAGAGGTATCTGAAATTTTTATTTTTATGTGTTAAAACAGGTGTAAGGTATTAAAATATTGTAAGACATTGTAATCTAATAAGATTCCTGTGCCCTGAGAACAGCCCCCTCACCCCCTGTGCTTCCTGATGCCTTATGCGGTAACACTTTCTACATCCTGTATCCAGACGAATATACATCAAAACGGCTCTTGTCCGCTAAAACCCCTTTGTTTAATCAGGAGAATGCAAATGTTTTTTCTCCCTCCTGTCTGTCTTCGGGTCTCTCTATGACTGACATGTTAATGACTGGTTCTTTTGA
Organism: Clarias laeviceps; assembly: GCA_030014305.1. NCBI lineage: Eukaryota > Metazoa > Chordata > Actinopteri > Siluriformes > Clariidae > Clarias > Clarias laeviceps. Next base: position 3,448,198 of record JAQMYJ010000039.1, read on the forward strand.
TATTTGGGACACAGCACTGCTTTAAATGTGCTCTCTTTGCTGAGAATAAACAGAGATCTTCCATGTATGTGTGTTTGTCTCTCCCGGTCGATCTGGCCCAGACCCATAAGTGTACCAAGGTTCGGCGGACACAACAAGAAATAACTCTTCTTCTCTTAGCTTAAAACTTATCTCGGACACACTTCTTCTTCTTTTAAACCTAACAACAGGCTATCAGGTATGGTTTGATTTATTTGAAAGAGATTGTAAAGCCAGGATTCAACCTTGGGTTTTCATGCCAATTATGCAGTCACTGTATCCATTGAACTAAAGCATCACACATAATATTCCCATTTTGGTGGAGTTATGTTGTGGGGTTGGAAACAGGGCTGATATAATATGAATGCCAGAGCTGTTAAAAAAAATGTTTTTATCCCAGTTTGTCATAAACAGAAGCGGCGTTACCATTAGGCAAAAATAAGCGAGTGCCTAGAGCCCCGAACTGCCAGGGCTCCATGACTTAAGCCTAACTAAGTAGTTTTAGCCAGCATTTACGTCTAACATTTAAAATTAATTAAAATCCACTTGCTGAAATAGCATTAGAATGCCATTACGCCACGCGAGTTGCACTGAAGCGTTTTAGTCCCCCCGTCTGTGCATAATCACATGTCACCTCAGGTCAACAATGTCACAAGAGATCCTGTCTGCACAAAGTCAGAAAATCAGTGGATGTGGAGTCAGGAATAACAAAGTTTGTTGAAGCCAAAGCTTGCAAGGCCAGATTTTAGTGTCTTGGCCTACACTTTTTACCCCAGCCATGCACACAATAAGACTAATTATTTAATATTTTTTAATTAACATTATTTTCATATTATTATTAATCCAACACCCCAATATTCATATGTTTTTCCCCCACCAACTAAAGTTCATTTGATGGAAGGAAGACTAAGCTATTTTAAAAAAGTAAATAATAATAAAAAAAAAACAGGGAGAAAGAATAAAAGCTAGAGAAATACAGTGCCAAAAGGGGAGAAGAGAAGGAAATATATAAAAAATAACTTTTGAGGAGGAGAAAGCAAAAAGAAGAGAGAGAGATCCAAATCAAATAAAATCAATAAAGGGAAAAGGAGAGAGATGCAAAGACAAAATACAAAAAAAAGAGGAAAGTAAATATAGTGATGACGAAGAGAAACAGTAAAATGCATTAAAAGGATTGGAAGGAGAGAAAAAAGCAGTCGAGTAGCAGGAGAAAGACATAAAATTAAAAGCATTAAAGGGACAGAAGAAGAAGACAGACAAGCGGAGTGAAGAAGAGTAAGAAAAAGACGGGAAGGCAAGGATAAAAATAAGGGATAATCATTTAAATAAGTATTCTTTGGTATTATTTGTGTCACTCCATTGACCTGTCATGGGTTCTGTTACTTTAGTGAAACAGCATAGAAGACAGAGGCCAATCGTCAACTATTAATCTGCTGATCATGTTGAAATACAAAGGTATCTGTATCAGATATGTAAACTGACAATGAGTTACATTCTAATTGTATAAAATTGTTTGTGCATTAGTTAACCTGTTAATGTTTTGTTGTTGTTTTTTTCTACAGGGCTGTTTTAGACAGCTGGATGAAATTGCTGTGGGATGACGAGTCAATGGAAGTTTAAGGTAAGACTTTAAAAAAAAAGCACTGAATACAGAGGGCCCCATATCCATGTATTCGCCTTGAGCCCCCAAATTGCTAAATCCGCCACTGGTCATAATATACATCTACATCACACCAACATGTAACAAATATGTCTGGTGCAGATTGTAGAGCACTACGTTCAATCACACAATTCTGGAAAAGTGAAATAGCGGCAGTTAGTTGTTTCTTTGTGATACGGATTCTGCCTGCTTTTGCTATGGTCGTCCACTAGGGGCGCGCAACGAATCCTTAGTATCCACCAAAGCCTGGGACTCATGAACACACTGTTTCACTACGCGCTATGAGTCCGACGGATACGCTGAATCAATACCCGCGGTTTCGATTCTCTTGTGTTTCTGGCCATGCAGGAAGTTTTCTAAACAACTCAGTCAGCTACTCGTTTCTACACTTACTAGCTAACACCTTCTGAGAACAACTGAATTGTGTAATTTTCAGTTTGTATTTATTTGTGTTAGCAACAAGATAACTGATCCGAGTAAATGAGAAGAATGATTCGTGAATCACGAGCCATATAAAGAATCGGGTAATGTAACCCGGATGAATCCGGATTCGTTCATCTCTAATCCGGACGTGAAACTACACACTAGAAGCCTCGTGTTCATATCACAACTTCTTTTAACCCTTATCGGACCAACACGGAGTCAGCGCGCGGTGGGCTGTAAGTACGGTGTTCTAACGATTTATCCTACCTTATCAGATTTTACTACCGTAGCGCAAAATTATGGTTATAATCGGGTTTCCCTACTTTATACGACACTCCTACCCATGTAAATCCTGCCACATGTCGGTTAGTAGTAGTGCATAGTGCAGTTTTTTGTTATTATTTAAGAAAAAGGAAAATAGTTAGTACGCTTGGTGTTACGGGGAGCGGAAGGGTTATCAGGTTTTAAAATAAATCCGGTGTTGTGTTGAAGTTGGTTCCCCCATCGGGGTTCGTTTTTCTTAGCCTCACCCCCGTGGAAACGGCGCAGGGAGCGCGCATTTAGGAGAAGGCTCGGCCGCGAGGGGTTACGCGCGTACCACTGAGAGTCTACGGAGCGCGGTAAAGGCCAAAAAAATTACATTGTTAGTAGTGATGGGAAGTTTGAATCATTTTAGTGATTCGGTTCTTTGAATCTCGTTCATCAAAATGAACGAATCTTTTTTTGAGTCATTTAGTTCATTTCGTTCTTTTGATCAGAAATAAAATAAAATGTATTATTTTCATTAAAAAAGACCTCCAATAAGTCTACATACAAACATTTTGGCTATAGTTCCAGTAATGAAAATGTTACAATGCAGCTAAGGACATATTTCCCTCTGGGATTAATAAAGTTCTTTGAATCTTGAATTATAATAAACAGAATGAGTAGCTCACCTTTCATATCTTCCCCCTATTCTACGACTCGGAGTAGAAGAGTCATTGAGATAGAATCGCTCAATTCTGTTTTCTGTACATAACCTACAGAGGTTTTGCGATGATTTGCGCAGTAGAAAATGAACAAATTACTCTCCGAGATACTCGTTCTTCTGAGTCACGTTACAGATTCGTTCAAAAAGAACCCATCATTAATTGTTCGCGTTCTTTAATTCCTGAAATGGAAAAGACGGCGAATTTCAAATGCCTTGAACACAAAACTTATTATAACATGCGTTCTATTTATTTTTATTTTTTAGCACTGCTATACACTACCCATGATTAATTTATGCTATTTTACCAATGGTAACCATTTTTTTTTATATTTAATAAAAAATGGACCACCGCCAGTGCTGATTCCTTTCATATGCAGTTTGGGTTAATTGAGATAGATGTGACTTAGTAAGTTGACATCATGCGAATAAAATGCAAATTATCTTGCATCATCATTATTATTATTATTAACATCTTGAGACTGCGTCTAAAGGTGCAGGTGTTTGTTTACATTGATCAAGAGTCTTATTGGAAGCATTTTTTCAGTAGATTATTAAACCTAAATGTCCTATTCAACATTTTGATTTCAATTATGGTTCAGGTTAAACTTCAGGCAGATTTGTAAGTATTGCAAAAGTTTCAATAAATTCTGTCCAGCGGTCAATTTAAAATGCGTCCACAGTTTGACGCATGCACAGTAAAACATGTGGTTTCTAATCCGGCACATAACTGCTCATAACTTCACTTCTACTAAGCATTTTGGTTTAATTTATTGCGCAGGTTTAACTTCAGGCAAATACCAAACTATTGCCAAAGTTTCATTACATTCAGTCCCACCAGTTTTGCGTGATGCTGTGACAAATTCTGTCTGCAAAGACAAATCTCTGAGACTGTTTTCGGGTCCTCCAATGTGTGATACCTGAAGATATAATTGAAAGAGAAAGTTCTGACCAATGTCAAACAGATGTGTTCACAGATGAAACTTATCTTTTATTTATACAGATTCTGAAGTTGACACACTTGGAAAGAAGACTGCTGTAAACAAACTGGGATTTAAAGCCCCCATCTCACTTCAGCTTGGTAATTTTTCTTTCTTGACATTTTTTCTTCAGAATTAGGTTCTTTGAGAAGTACATAATTATATATACACTAAAAAGGGATAATATTGCTAATATCATTAAATTTACATTTAGGCATTTGGCAGACGCTCTTATCCAGAGCGACTTACAAAAAGTGCTTTAAAGTTTACATCATTGGATAGATACTTACAGTGGGTTAACTAGGTTAATAACTAAGTGCCATAATCAAACACAACTGGGAAGAGGGTTAGTCCAAGTACTGGAGAAACAATTGAAATTTTGTCTTTCAAATAACTGAAAATTACAGTTGTAGCTTAAACGTTAGAGTTTTAGATATTGATTAAAAGTACAGTATGTTTGTTTTTATTATTATTATTATTATTCAAATAAGTTGGTGGTGAAGATCAAACATAAAAATTCCCATGTCCCCTAACCTAGCATGCTAATTATATTGCATCCCATTCTGTGTTATAAATGTATTTTACATGATTAATATAGGTGCAATATAAGTAGAATATAATATGAATTAAATACTGAAAACTGACCCATTCAAATAGATTTCAAATATTTCGAAGAATTTAAATTCATTCTGATTTTCCGACTGTTAGTTTGTCATCAAAAGTAACAAAATTAGCTCCTCCAAAATCTTTGCGTAGTCTGAGACCATTTTCTTTATTCTCACGTGTGTAGCTTTAGCCCATTTATCGTGGCATATTTGTTCCTGGCAGTTTACTTGACTCTTTGCATTTTACAATGGATTTTCTATTCTACTTAACTCCTGAAACTGTGAAGGCCATGGCAAATCTAGCACTCGCCCTTTTCTTCATCATTCCTCAGTTGCAGATCTTTTAAACTCTGGTTCATTGTCTTGTTGATGTTTGTAGTTTTTTTGACTGATGAGAGGATGCTTTGTAAAGGATGCCTTTTTAAGTCAGAGACTTTATTTCATCCTTTCACTCCAGTGACTGATGCAGGCATATAGCCCTGAAACATCTGATCCTCCACCATGTTTGGCTGTGACAGTAGTTTATTATTATTCTTTTTATATCAGAATTAAGCAAATTACATCGTCTTGTTCCAAAACTAATCTGTTTCGCTTTACATGATGTTTTACATACTCCAAACATGCTTGTGTTTAGAAGTAAGCACGCTTTTCCCCCCACAAATAATACAACCATGTGCAGACTGGACTTGACTATGCACACTTTTTTAGTTCCCCTGCTGTTTATTACTTGGACGATTTCAGCTCTCTGTAGCAAGGTTCCTGGCTGTTCGCTTAATTGTTTCTCTTGGTCTTCCACTCTTTGAAAGAGCCTTAGTGTGTTCTTGTTTCTCTTGTTTTATGCTTATGGTAATTACAGTTGCTACTGGAATCCTTAAATGATTTTTTAAAATTAATTACTTATGGAAATTACATGAAAAAATAGATGAGAAAAGTTATTACATGTTGCCAAAGAAAGTTATATTAAACCTGTCATTCTAAATAAAATCATGTAACAAAGAAATAACCAAACATAAGCTAAAAACTGTCACTATATTTAAAGCAGTTATAACCTTTAAAAGTTGTTAAAAGTTTGACGAGTTATATAAAAATGTGAGAAACATAAATTAATATAGATTCAAAGTTAAGAACTTTATATCAGTGTCTATTATGGTTATTGAATTGTCTATTTTTTCCCCACAATTTATGAATAAAGTTTTTAGCTGACCCAAAGTACCTATTTTTTTATACAGAGAACAAGGGTTAAATGTGTAAAAAATATACAATTTATCATTTGATATTAGTCTAGTACTCAGGAAAAATAATTGTAAGAGGTCAGAACTGATGTATTTACGATAAGTACAATCAGTTTAATTCCAATGACTTTAAGATAAACTGATTTCAGGTAATGCAGGTGTAATGTTAATTTTTTTTACTGCTCTGTTACAGACTGAAATGTCATCTGGTTCTCTTCATGCTAAAAAACATTGCAGAGGAAGTACTACAGAAACGGACAAGAAAAAATTTCACTGCTCACTAAGTGGGAAGTTTTACCCAGCCAAATAATCTCAGACAACACAAACTGATTCACACAGGAGAGAAACTGTATTACTGTTCACAATGTGGGAAGAGTTTTTCCCGCCAGAGTAATCTCTCAGAACACAAACTGATTCACACAGGAGAGAAACCGTATTCCTGTTCACAATGTGGGAAGAGTTTTTCCCTGAAGAGTACTCTCTCAAACCACAAATGGATTCACACAGAAGAGAAACCATATTACTGTTCACAATGTGGGAAGAGTTTTTCCCTGAAGAGTACTCTCTCAAATCATAAACGGATTCACACAGGAGAGAAACCATTTTACTGTTCACAATGTGGGAAGAGTTTTTCCCTGAAGAGTACTCTCTCAAATCATAAACGGATTCACACAGAAGAGAAACCATTTTACTGTTCACAATGTGGGAAGAGTTTTTCCCTGAAGATTACTCTCCAAAATCATAAACGGATTCACACAGGAGAGAAACCGTATAACTGTTCACAATGTGGGAAGAGTTTTTCTCGACAGTGTAATCTCTCAGAACACAAACGGATTCACACAGGAGAGAAACCGTATTACTGTTCACAATGTGGGAAGAGTTTTTCTCGACAGTGTAATCTCAGACAACACAAACGGGTTCACACAGGAGAGAAACCGTATTACTGTTTACAATGTGGGAAGAATTTTTCCTGCCAGAGTAATCTCTCAGAACACAAACGGGTTCACACAGGAGAGAAACCGTATTACTGTTCACAATGTGGAAAGAGTTTTTCCCGCAAGAGTAATCTCACAGAGCACAAACGGATTCATACAGGAGAGAGACCGTATTACTGTTCACAATGTGGGAAGAATTTTTCCCTGAAGAGTACTCTCACAAAACACGAACGGATTCACACAGGAGAGAAACCATATTACTGTTCACAATGTGGGAAGAGTTTTTCCCAGCAGAATTGTCTCACAATACACAAACGGATTCACACAGGAGAGAAACCGTATCAATGCTCAGGGTGTGAGAAAGGTTTTAGGGATAGTTCTTCTCTCAAAAGACATGAGCACATTCACAAAGGAGAGCGGCATTTCTGCTCACACTGTGGGAAGAGCTTCAAACATAAAAGTGGCTTAGAAAATCATGAGGTCCTTCACACAAGAAAATGCCATATTACTCTTCGCAGTAGGAGAAAGGCTGTATAGATCACCCACTCGTTCATATATTCTTGTTCTTGGTGTAAGATCGTTTTCAGAAGTAGGTGCTTTAAAAAAAAATACACCAGCACATTCACACATAGAACACACATACAGAGCAGCCATATTAGTGCTTACAATATGGAAGAGTTTTATTCAATTCGGTTAAATTTTATTTGTATAGCTCTTTTAATAATTGACATTGTCGCAAAGCAGCGACATTACTGTTGTGCATCACTGTTGTTTACACTGTGAGGAGAGTTTTAATAAGAGCAGTAATCTCAAATTAAATGAATATTTAAACAGGAGAGAAGCTTTATTTCTGCTGTCTACGTGCTAGTTTATCCCTTAAGTAGTCAATTTAAATGCCATCATCTCACACACACATGGGATAAAGGCCACTCCCTTTGGCATGTATCACAACTTGTAAAATGCTTTTTGTAGACAGCCAGACAGTCTTTCAGTACTTGTTTGAGGGATTTTCGCCTATTTTTCCTTACAGTAGTCTTCCAGTTCTGTGAGATTCATTGGTTATCTTGCACGCACTGCTGTTTTGAGGTCTGTCCACTGATTTTCAATGATCTTTAGGTCAGGAGACTGTGAGGGCCATGGTAAAACCTTCAGCTTGCGCCGCTTGAGGTAGTGTATTGTGGATTTTGAGGTGTGTTTATGTTCATTATCCATTTGTATAAGCCATCTTCTTTTCGACTTCAGATATATATATTTTTTTATACAGATGTAAATGTGCCATTGACTGCATTATGATCCCAACGCATTGTTGGGAACTTTTTTCCCTTTGTCGAAGCAGAGACCATGAGACGTTGGGATATCTTTCAAGCAGAAGTTACTCTTTATTGCGAACTCACCGAACATCGCTGTAGTCATTCAAGTCTGACTAAAACTCAGCTCTGGAGAGTTTATACTTAAGAGAGTTTATAGCATAGTGTAGTACAGGAATCAGCCTGGTAACGGAAATTCCCCAGCCCTGATCTCATCAGCATAACAGTGCCTTTCAATTGCATAGGTGCTAATCTAATCAGCCTGACAGTATGGCCCGGACCTTCACATTATCATAGAGACAAAGGCACAGCCTGGCCTTGAGATTAGCATTCACATTTACCTTGGGACCCTACCCAGTGGTCAGGAAGTACATAAAGACAAAAGGTTAATGTCTCAGACACCTGGGCTACCAGGCTTGATCTTATAATGTCAACATCTTTACCTCAAAATGTAAAACCCAATGTACATAACTCTTTCAGTTTATATACCATTACGTTGGAAGCTAGATTTAACATTTTATAAATTTGTAATCCTACAGCATGATCGTTCCACTCCCATGCTTAACAGCCCCATCCGTAAACAACCCTTTGTTCTCCAAACATACCTTTGCTCATTGTGGCCAAAGAGTTCTATTTTAACCTCTTCGGTCCACAGGACTTTTTTCCAAAATGCATGTAAATGTTCTTTTGCAAAATTCCAACGATGAATTTTGTGGCGATGATGCAGAAGTTGTTTTCTTCTGATGACTCTTCCATGAAGACCATATTTGTGTAGGGGTTGCTGAATAGTTGAACAGTGTACCACAACTCCAATGTCTGCCAAATCTTCCTGGAGGTCTTTTGCAGTCACATGGGGGTTCTAACTTACTTTTCTAGCAATCCTGCGAGCATTCCTGATTTTTTTTCTTGCCTTTCCAGACCTTATCTTGACCTCCACTGTTCCTGATAACTGCCATTTCTTAATTACATTCCGAATTTAGGAAACCTGTACCTGAAAACACTTTGCCATCTTTTTATAGCCTCCTGCTGCTTTGTGGGCATCAATGATTGCCATTTTCAGACTGCTAGGCAACTTCTTAGAGGAACCCATGGATGCTGATTGTTGGGACAGGATTAGAGGAGTCTGGGTATTTAGAAAGCTTTAAAAGTTGCATCAACTGGCCTTTCCTAAAGATGACTGTGAATAAGCCATGACCAGAACAGGCTAATTAAGGTCTGATACCTTGGTCAAAGTTATCTGAGAGATCAAGTCTCCGGGGGTTCCCATTCTTTTGCAGTGTGCTGCTTTCCCTTTTCACTTTAAAATTGTAGAAAAGCAAAAACAATACACTGATATTGCATAAAATTTCATGTTCAACTTTATGCCTTTTGGAAATCATTTCATCTTCCACTTGCTTAACTATTCACATTAACCGAAATTTTGACCAGTGGTGCCCAAACGTTCGCATGCCATTGCGTGTGTATGTATACTGTATATATTCATCTGTTAATTTTAACATGTGATGGTTAAGACTTCCCTCTGCCTGATGCCCAGTAGTAACACATGGCAGAGGCACAAGATGACTAAATTAGGGGGTCTTATTTGATTAGCTACTCTAGTTACACTATGTGGATATGTGGTTTTTGATAACACGTTCACTAATAGTTAAGAGTTGGTGTAATTTTTTTTTTATATATAGAAAATATTTTTTTCAGCTATTAATCTTTTATAATAAAGCAAAGAGTTTTTGAACGTAAGCCTAGTTTAACAAGGGGACACAGGAGACATGATGAACCTTGTTTGTCCACATGACTATATGATGCTGGTTTATATAACAGCTTACAGAAGAAACTGATCCAAGTGCTTTAACTATTTCAACATTTTGCATGAAGTAGTGTCTGCAAAAAAACATGTACATGACCATTACCCAAATAGTCTTATAGCGGTTTATTGGTGTTATTTTTTGTTTTATCCTTGTGATTATATTGTTCTTTCAGAGTATAATCTGACTCCATAGATTTACATCCTCTGAAGACTGTTGATATATTCATAAATATTGTATTGTGCTTATCCCTGAAGTCTTATTACATTATGCTCATGCTGAATGTATGTAAGTTGTTATTACTGTTCCATGTTACCAAGAAGAGGTTGGGTTTTCTTTCTCTCTGTGTTAGTTCTTTTTGATAATTCATTCTGCCATGTATCTTGGATATTAGGAGAAGGCCAAAAATGTTTTATTAAATGAAAATAAAATCATCTACCTGGCAAATCCTAAAATGGCATCCTATTTAATTTATATTTAATTTTTTCTTTGTTTTTGCTTAAACCCTTAAAACTCAATTGGCTCCGATCCATGCCGGCAACACAGCACTGGTCAGTGACCGATAATAAAATAATAAAAACTTAAAAACTATTTATACGGAAGTTCTGCTGGTTTGTTGACGGGGGAGGCTTCAGTCATCAAACTGTGCATTTGGATTTTCAGGCGTCATTTAGAACCAAAGTTATCATTCCTTTTAAAAAGCGTAAATTTTACATCTACGGAAGGCAGGAATGATGTCACAAAAATGTTGAACTCACCAAATGCTCATATTATTATACATTCACCTAAAGGATTATTAGAAACACCTGTTCAGTTTCTCATTAATGCAATTATCTAATCAACCAATCACATGGCAGTTGCTTCAATGCATTTAGGGGTGTGGTCCTGGTC
>JAQMYJ010000039.1:3476779-3489353 GCA_030014305.1 Clarias laeviceps
TTAATTGATTATGGTTAATTGAACATGCATGGAAAACATTGTTTAAACCCTTTACAATGAAGATCTGTAAAGTCATTGGATTTTTACAACATTATTGTTGAAATACACAGTCCTGAAAAAGGGACGTTTCTTTTTTTGCTGAGTATATAGATAGATAGATAGATAGATAGATAGATAGATAGATAATCGGAAAACCAGAGAACTCGGAGGAAACCCACCAAGCACGGGAAGAAGATGCGAACTCCATGCACACAGACAGGAGATGCAAGGCGACAGACAAAATTACATATTTTGCAGACAATATAAGATTTTTTAATACTAAATGTATTTCTATATGTTATATATGAATATATATGATAATATTATTATAATATTATTAATATTATATTAAATAATATACATCATACTATTTTTCTGAAGTGTATATACTGTACATTTTTTGGCTGAATATATGGTGGCACGGTGGTGATGTATATACATTATTATTTGCACTTCTAGTAGATATTAAACTGTATTTCGTTGCTGAAGTACCTGAACTATGCAATGACAAAGTTATATCTACCATCCCACTCAAATGAGGAACAGATCAATTCAAATCTTTAATTGCTCCGTTTAATAAAATAGTGTTTAATTCTAATGGTACTAAAGAATTGTATTGTTATTATTATTATTATTATTTACAGATCTCAAGTAACAAACTACTGAAATTTATTTCACGGGATGATCTTTCTGCGATGAACCCTAAACTTCGCGAGAGGTCACGTGATCCAACATGGCGGCGCCCCGCTGCTGAAACTCCTGTTTGCTTCTTCAAACCAAAGTTATTTAAAAATTACTACTACTACAATAATAATAATAATAATCTCTTAAAGGCGGGGAAACCTGATAGATTTGTGCACAGTTAATTCCAGGGATATAATATGACGGAGACTCGCAAATCCAGTGATTGAGTTAAACCTGAGAAACACAGTGGAGACTGTACTGCAGACCCGGAGGATATAAACACGCTCTGACCGGTGAGTTCATTATAATCCGGATTCAAATCCAAACTAAAATCACTACGTTTGGTACAAACAGAGAGACACGGATTTATTTATGTGATTTGAATTAATTATTTGTGCATATTGTATGTCTTCTGCCTCAGAAACACTAAAAGTAGAGACACCGCTTTGGCATTTTTAGAATAAATATAGAAAATGACCTGACTGCCAGATTTAGTTAATATTTAAATGATTGTTAATTATTATAAAAATGCATAATTGATGATGTTTACAGGGGAAAAGTATTATTGATATTATTGAAAGAAAGAACATGGACATTAAATTATATGACATTATACCTCACATTATACCTCGGCATAAGAATTTAATCCGTTCCGGAGGCGAAACTTCGTATTGTGAAACTCATTTTCCTGTAGGAAATAATGTAAATGATACCCAAAAATATTACAAATTTCCAAGACAATAATCATATTTTTGCATATAAAACAACCGAAATATTTAGAAAATACAGCTAAATCAAGTAAAAACTACAGTGGAACCTCAGATTGTGAGTAACCCAGTTTGTGAGCGTTCAGCAAAATGAGCAAAAATTCTTTTATAAGTTTTGGCTTGATCAATGAGCGAGTCTTGATAGCCGAGTATGAAATATCATCAAGTATCCTGTGGGACACTTGTGAGGGTGAGTCTCTATTTGGTAAACTGAATGTGTGTGTGTGTGTGTGTGTCTGTGAGTGTGAAAGACGTCCAAGACAACTACCGCCTAACACCCCCCCACCCCCCCCACCCCCCACGTGTGTGAGAGTCCATGTGTCTGTGCACACACACTTGGTTGAGTTAGAGTCTGTCAGTAAACTGGTGTGTGTGTGTGTGTGTGTGTGTGTGTGTGTGTGTGTGTGTGTGTGTGTGTCGTCGTCTTTGTCTTTCGGCTATTCCCTTTCGGGGGTCGCCACAACAAATCATCTGCCTCCATCTAACTCTATCCTCTGCATCCTTGTCTCTTACCCAAACTAACTTCATGTACTCTCTCACTACATCTATAAATCTCCTCTTGGGTCTTCCTTTAGACCTCCTGCCTGGCAGTTCTAACCTCAGCTCCATCTTGAACTCTTCTGTCACACCTACAGCAAATCTCACCACTTTCTTACAGCTCTCATACATGTACTGCACCACTCTAACATACTTTTCTGCCACACCAGACTTCCTCATCCAATACCACAGCTCCTTTCTCAGCACCCTGTCATACGCTTTCTCTAAATCTACAACGACACAATGCAACTCCCTATTACTTTCTCTGTACTTCTCCATCACTTCTCAAAGCAAATACTGCATCTGTTGTACTCTTTCTAGGCCTGAAACCAATTTTTCTTTATTTATTGTATTAATTATTTTTATATGAATATTTTTGGGTTGTGGAATGAATCGTCAGAGTTTCCATTATTTCTTATGGGAGGAATCCGCTTTGATATACACCATTCATGTGTGGTGTTGCTTCTCAGCCAGGGGAGTTGCCTCACTCACGATTTTGCTTAAGGACACAGCCATGAATAAAGAATGGTACAAAACCATCGTCCAAGATCAACTTCTCCCAACCATCCAAGAACAGTTCGGTGATAAACAATGTTATGTAACATGAGACAAAAACTTCTAAAAAAGTGGAGCAGCAGACTTTGCGAAAATGAACTATTTGTGTCATTCTCAAAACTATTGGCCACGGCTGTACATTCAGGTCATCAGCTGACTTCATTTTATTGCCACATAACGTTGTTGAGCCTAGACCTCCCCTACTGAAGCAACCCCAGACCATAACACTGCCTCCACAGGCTTGTGCAGTGGCCACTGCATGATGGGTGTATCGCTTCATGCACTTCCCTTCTTACCTTGACACACCCATCGCTCTGGAATAGGCTCAATCAGACCACTCAATTTTTTTCTGACCACAAAGATGATGGTTCAGCACTATCCTTCCAGGATGTAATAATGTGTTGAAGGCTTCTTAACCCAGTTCCAGTATTTTCATATCTTCTTAGCTGTTATCATTGCTTGATGCAGCCCAGTAATTTGACCCTACTGAAACTGATTTGTTTTATTTTTATTATTATTATTTTTTGGGGGTCAGGCGATGTAAGTTATGTCAGTGTTTTCCTCCTGTCCGATGTGTCCTGTTTTCCTTTGAGTGGTCCTGTGTTCCTTGGTTATCCATAAGATGCATAAATGACTCTTGAACTGTGTAAGCGACAGGCCTACTATGTTTGAAACATCAGTGAGGTGAAGATTGGGAAGTTACAAATTGTAATCTATTTCAGACTGGAATGGTATTTACATTATTAAACCACTGCTGAGTTAGAAGTTCCTTTTAGGACTGTTTATTCTTCAAATACAAGAGTTTAAAATTTAACCTAAATAAATTAAATAAAAAGCTACATTGTTACTCAGCAGCACATATCTCTGTCATCTGCCAGTATTATCATTTCTATATAAACTTGGCAAATAATTCACTCCTACCACACATTTTACCACCTCAGTTGGTATGAGACCAATCCGCTCTCAGGAATTACAGAAAAGGCAGATCAAAGGCTTTTAATGCACACAATTTTTGATAATGAAACACCATAAAAATGCGTTTCTTTTGCGCACATTGAAGCTTCTGCACTCGGTTCAGAATCAATTATATCTGAGGCTGATCGGCCAATCGACTGGTCATTCATCTCTATTATAAATTCAAATTTTAAATTAAGATGTTTATTCGTCACCATAAAAAAAAAAGAAAAGAAAATAAGAGAGAGAAATGCCAATAGAAAATAATTTAACATCTAAAATCATCAAAAATCATCTATTTTAGATGAAATGTTATAAAGTAAATAAAATAAATAAAATGTAAAAAGTGTAAACTATATAAAGTGTATAAAGTAGTCAATTTAGCCTTACATGAATCACCAAAAAAAAGAATTATGATTCATAACTGAGTCAATCTCCCCCCCCATTTCTAAGTTTACTGCGTTTATTTATTTATTTATTTATTTATTTTTAATTTTAATATTGCTGCGTGAGACTTTAAAGAGCTGGTGAATGCACAGTACAAAGGATCCAGATTCCTAAAGGATCCACCTCGAATGAAATGATGCAGAAGACATTATATTAATTAGAAAGCAGGATTAATCCATATCGCCCTCATATCATAAAAATCAACCTTGAAAAAAATCATTAGTTCATCTCAAAATTCAACAGATGGTGTTGTGCTTTTTTAAAAATGCGCTTATGAGTGTGCAGTTGAAATCTACTAAGTAAACGTGATCTTACACCTTCATTCCGCACACTTCACTTCATACAGAAAAAAGTTAATTTCTCAATATATACAATTTATCATTTGGGTTTTGATATTAGTCTAGTACTCAGGAAAAATAATTGTAAGAGGTCAGAACCGATGTTTTTATGACAAGTACAACCGGCTATCCATCCGAGCTGATCAGTTTAATTCCAATGACTTAATATAAACAGATAAACTGATTTCATGTAATGGAGGTGTAATGTTCGTTTTGTTTATTGCTCTGTTACAGACTGAAATGTCATCATCTGGTTCTCTTCACGCTGAAAACCTTTGCAGAGGAAGTACTTCAGAAATGTACAAGAAAAATTTCACTGCACACTGAATGGAAAAGGTTTTGCTATGCAGAATAATATTCAAGATCAACAGCGAATTCGCATTAGAGAAAAAACATATTGCTGCTCACTATGTGGAAAGACTTTTACCCGCCCAAATAATCTCAGAGAGCACAAATGGATTCACACAGGAGAGAAACCATATAACTGTTCACGGTGTGATAAGAGTTTTGCTGACCAGAGTAACCTCGCAAAACACAAACGGATTCACACAGGAGAGAAACCGTATTACTGTTCACAATGTGGAAAGAGTTTTGCCCTCAAGACTAATCTCGCAAGACACAAACGGATACACACAGGCGAGAAACCGTATCGCTGTTCACAATGTGGGAAGAGTTTTGCCCGGCAGAGTACACTTACAGAACACAAACGGACGCACACAGGAGTGAAACCATATTACTGTTCACAATGTGGGATGAGTTTTGCCAACCAGAGTAATCTCACAAAACACGTACAAATTCACACAGGAGAGAAGCCGTATTACTGTCTTCAGTGTGGGAAGAGTTTTTCCCAGAAGAGTACTCTTATAAATCACAAACGGATTCACACAGGAGAGAAACCATATTACTGTTCACAATGTGGGAAGAGTTTTGCCCGCCAGAGTATTCTCACAAAACACAAACTGATTCACACAGGAGAGAAACCGTATTACTGTTCACAATGTGGGATGAGTTTTGCCCAGAAGCATACTCTTACAGAACACAAACTGATACACACAGGAGAGAAACCGTATTACTGTTCACAATGTGAGAAGAGTTTTGCCCTGAAGAGTAATCTCACAAGACACAAACGAATACACACAGGAGAGAAACCATATTGCTGTTCACAATGTGGGAAGAGTTTTTCCCGCCAGAGTACACTTGCAGAGCATGAACGGACTCACACAGGAGAGAAACCATATTGCTGTTCACAATGTGGGAAGAGTTTTGCCAACCAGAGTAATCTCACAAAACACGAATGGATTCACACAGGAAAGAAACCATATTTCTGTTCACAATGTGGGAAGAGTTTTTCCCACCAGAGTAATCTCACAAAACATGAATGGATTCACACAGGAGAGAAACCATATTGCTGTTCACAATGTGGGAAGAGTTTTGCCCACCAGAGTAATCTCACAAAACACGAACGGATTCACACAGGAGATAAACCGTATCAATGCTCAGAGTGTAAGAAATGTTTTACGGACAGTTCTTCTCTCAAAAAACATGAGCACATTCACAAAGGAGAGCGGCATTTCTGCTCACACTGTGGGAAGAGCTTCAAATATAAAAGTAGCTTAAAAAATCATGAGGTCCTTCACACAGGAAAATGTCATATTACTCTTCGCAGTATGAGAAAGGTTGTATAGTTCTTACACCTACTCATTCATACAGGTGATAAACCTCATTCCTGTTCATAGTGTGAGATCTTTTTCAGAATTAGGTGCTTTAAAAAACACACCAGCACATTCACACATAAGAGAAGCCATATTAGTGATTATAGTATGGAAGAGTTTTACACAATAGTATATCATTAAAATACTCCAGTTCATTCACAATGGAAAATCACTTGTTCATCACTTGTTGTTTAACACTTGTTTACTGTTGTTTAACATGAGCAGTAATCTCAAATTAAATGAATATTCAAACAGAGAAGCTTTATTTCTGCTGACCATGTGTTAGCTTTGCTCTAATATAGAATTATATAAACTATAATTAAAAAAACTATATAGAATTATCAGTATGTTCTCAAATGAGAGAGGGTATATTGGTGCTCACAGTACTAGGAGTAATATATATATATATATATATATATATATATATATATATTAGTCAATAGTCTTTCAGTACTTGTTTGAAGGATTTCATTTATTTTTCCTTACAGCAGTCTTCCAGTTCTGTGAGATTCATGGGCCGTCTTGCACGCACTGCTCTTTTGAGGTCTATCCACAGATTTTCAATGATGTTTAGGTCAGGAGACTGTGAGGGCCATGGCAAAACCTTCAGCTTGTGCCTCGAGGTAGTCCATTGTGGATTTTGAGTTGTGTTTAGGATCATTATCCATTTGTATAAGCCATCCTGATTTTAACTTTTAACAGATTTTTTACAGATGTTATATTTGCTTCCAGAATTTGTTGGAATTTAATTGAATCTATTCTTCCCTTTACCCGTGAAATGTTTCCCGTTCCATTGACTGCATTATGACCCCAACGCATGATCGACGCACTCCCATACTTAACAGTTGGACTGGTGTTCTTTTCATAAAATTCTGAGCCCATTGCTCTCCAAACATACCTTTGCTCATTGCGGCCAAAGAGTTCTATTTTAACCTCTGCGTTCCAGAGGACTTTTTTTCAAAATGCATTAGGCTGTACTGTATGTAATGGTTCTTTTGCAAAATTCAGAGGCTGAATTTTGTGGTGATGACACAGAAGAGGTTTTCTTCTGATGACTCTTCCATGAAGGCCATATTTGTGCATGTGTTGCTGAATAGTTGAAAAGTGTACCACAACTCCAGCGTCTGCCAAATCTTACTGGAGGTCTTTTGCAGTCACACGGGTGTTCTGAATTGCTTTTTTAGCAATCCTGCAAGCAGTCCTCTCTGATTTAAATACTGATTTAAAGTATTTGTCCTAACAAATTCCTTCAAGACCATGTTGCAAAAATGAATACACCCCAATGAAAGTCTTAGGAGAACAGCTACATTTTAGACAACAAAATCCTAATTAACAAGAATTCAACTACAGGTGAGTCTAATTATTCATTAAACAATTTTATAGCAGACAGTTGATTATAAAAGGGCGTCACTTAACCAAGAATACCCCTTCCTATTTCATGCTGTCGGCAATAGCACCACATGGAAGAGAAATGCCACAATAATCTGAGATCTGAGAAAGACAATAATTTCTTTACACAAGAAAGGTAGAGGTTACAAGAAGATTAGCTAAGCTTTACTTATCAGTCAGAATACTGTAGCAAAAGTGATTTACCAAAGATGGAAATGCAACCATCTTACAGAGACTTCCAGTCTGTCTACGGAAGTTAACACTGGAGCGTCTTCTGATGAGACAGGTTGAAGATCATTGCCATGCAAGTTCACTGCAGTTAGCTAAAGATGTAGAAAGCATACACTGCAGATGAATGGCTTGCATGGGTGTCAGCCACAAAGGAAGCATCTCTTGAAGGCCAGGCACAAAAAAGTCAGCCTAAATTTTGCCAGAAGAAAAAGAAGACGACTACTGGGACTCTGTACTCTGGGGTGATGAGACCAAGATAAATGTTTTTGGAACTGATGGCTTCAAAACTGTACAAAGAAAAATGCATGGTGCCTAAAGTGAAACATGGTGACGGCAGTGTCCTTCTTTGGGGCTGCATGAGTTCTGCTGGTGTCGGGAAGCTGCATTTCATGATGGTATCATGAATTCATGGATGTACTGCTCTATATTCAAAGAGATGATGTTACCATCACTCTGTGCCCTTGGTCGCCGTTCACTTTTCCAACATAATGATCCAAAATACACATCTAAGGCCACTGTTGCATTTCTGAAGAAGAACGGGGTGAAAGTAATTCAGTGGCCAAGTATGTCTCCTGATCTGAATCCAGTCAAACACCTGTGGGGAATTCTGAAATTAAACCTCATTCTCCATCCAGTATCCAGACTTTTAAAAGGAAACTTTCTTGAAAAATGTAAAAAAATAAAATGAATGTTGCAATTTTTTTCGCCAACTTGTTCATTTTATGCCTGAAAGACTTGGTGCAGTCCTTACAAATCATGGAGGTCACACAAAATATTAATTGTAGACCTTTTTGTTGTGGGGTGTGTTCATGTTTGCATCAACTAATTTGAGTAAAACTAAAGATTTTGTAATCCAAGTTATATTATTAACCTTACTTTCATGTAATGAGCTAAACAGATGTTCTATTAAACTCAGTTTTGTCAAAATTTTGAAAATTGTTCCTGTGTTCATTGAGATTAAGATCTACAATATATACTGTGTATATATATATATATATATATATATATATATGTGTTCATTTTAACATGTCATGGTAAAAGCTTCCCTCTGCCTGATGCGCAGTAGTAACACATGGCAGCGGCACGAGGTAACTGAATTAGGGTGTCTTATATGATTAGCTACTCTAGTTACACTTTGTGGTTTTGTATAACACATTTAATAATAGTTAAGAGCTGGTGTAAAATTGTTTAATATATAGAAAATATTTTTCCAGTTATTAATCTCTTATGATAAGAGTTTTTGAACATATGCCTAGTTTAAGATGGGGACACAGGAGACATGATAAGTCTTGTTTCAAGATTCGAGATTCAAAGAACTTTATTAATCCCAGAGGGAAATTGTTTGACATCATAAGCCGTGTCCACATAAGCCATGTCCACACGACTATATGATGCTGTTTCAACATTTAGCATAAAGTAAAAGTGTCATAAAGCATAAAGTATCTGTAAAAAAAAAAAAAAAAAATGTACATAAACATTACCAAAATAACCTTCTAGTGATTTATTGATGTTATTTATTGTTTTTGTGGTGTTGTTATATTGTTGATTCATAGGATAATCTGACTCTATAGATTTATGTCCTGTTGATGTATTCATAAATATTGTATTGTGCTTACCCCTGAAGTCTTATTTACATTATGCTCATGCTGAATGTATGTATGTAAGTTGTTATTACTGTTCCATGTTACCAAGAAGAGGTTGAGTTTTCTTTCTTTCTTTTTTTTTTTTTTGATAAATCACTTGCCATGTATCTGAGAACAATGTTCTGTTTAATAAAAAATAAAATCATCTACCTGGCAAATTCTAAATGGCTTCCTATTTAATTTTTTATTTGTGTTTTTCAAACTCAAAAAAAAAACCTTAAAAATGCATCTTCAGACATCAAACTGTGCATTTGGATTTTCAGACATCATTTAGAACCAAATGTAATCATTACTTTTAAAAAGCGTAAAATTTAACAGGTACTGGAACTTACCAATATGCTCATATTATTATACATTTTGGCAAAGGTGGAAAGAGTAATAAACTTTTGTACTCAAGTACAAGTACTGTTACTTCAGTGAAATTTTACTTGCAGTGCATCCGGAAAGTATCCATAGCGCATCCCTTTTTCCACATTTTGTTATGTCACAGCCTTATTTTAAAATGGATTAAATTAATTTTTTCCTCAGAATTCTATACACAACACCCCATAATGACAACATGAAAAAAAGTTTACTTGAGATTTTTGCACATTTATTAAAAAAAAGAAAAAATTGAGAAAACACAAGGATGATCAGGGGAAACGGGATGCCCCTGAGCTCAGTTTTGTAAAGGCTGTAAATACTTATGTACATGTGCTTTCTCAATTTTTTTATTTTTAATAAATTTGCAAAAATCTTAAGTGCATCAATCATCAATAAATCAGTGCAGTGGTTTCTGGTGTGCAGTTTTTTCCCTTCCCTGTTGCATTATTTATTTATTTATTTATTTTTTTTCATTTTCATTCATTTATTTTTTACTCAGTAGAGAATATGATTTCAAATGTAGTCAAGTACAATACTTCAAACAAAACATACTTAAGTAAAAGAAAAATTGCATATTTTAAAAACTACTTTAAAAAGTAGAAGTACACAAAAAAAACTACTTAATTACAGTAATGCGAGTAAATGTAATTCATTACTTTCCACCTGTGCATTTTAGTCATAGAAAGAACTAAAAACTATGAAAAACAGGTGATCACAATGTATGTATTTGTGCTACATTGCATATGTGACACATTTTAATTAATTTGCTAATTCATGTTTGTTTAGCTGGTTAAAATAAAGTAAAATTCAAATGCAGGAGGTGGAGCGATAACATCTAGATATAGTCAGGCACTTCTTAGCACACAGTATGGGCTTCTGGACTCCATGTCGTCCTAGTGCAAAGGCGCAGAGAAGAAGTCAGCAGTGTGGTATGTTAGCATTTACCCTGGTGCATGAAAGGGTTTACTTTGTGTCTGGAGAAAGACTCAATCTTTTGTTTGTGCTTATGCACAAAACATTAGTTTAGTACTTGGGTTTTCGGACTCCTTGGATGGGGCAATGGGATGTGTCCCCATGGAAAACTGTAGTTAAACTGGGGATTTTAATGTTCAAATGGACATACAGCAGAACTTGCAGGATAGTAACTAGAAGGAATTGACTGTCCAAGCTAAACCAGAGTAGTATTTTGTTATTGAATGTCTGTGCTAATCCCAGTTTATCCCTAACTAACATCATGTTCAGTGGCCCTTTTTTTTTTTTTTTTTTTTTGCAGGAGTTTTAAATGTATTCATTTATTAGCCATATTCTTCACTCCAGACCATTTATTGGGACAGATTAAGTTGAACAGTAATGCAGCCATACTGATTACAAAGTCAGCAGTCAACAAAGTAAAAAAAAAAAAAAAAGGCCTTTTTCCTTGTGTTATTTTCAGCAGTTGCGTGCGTATTCTGTTCACTTGGCTAATTCTGATGTGTTGAGGCAAGGCAAGTTTATTTGTATAGCACATTTCATACACAATGGTAATTCAAAGTGCAAGCGTTTGTCTGAGAACTTGGGAAAACTTGGTTGTCCCTTTTTTCAGGAGGACACCATGGCACTGATTAGAAGGTTCCCTATTCTGTTTTTTTATTCTGGTTCCCATTTCTTGTGTCCATCTTGGACAAAATTAAGAGATTGTGACACTGGTGTATTGGACAATGGTAGGTCACTTGCCTGCCATGCAGAAGGCCTGGGTTTGATTCCCATTCAATGCCAAAAACCCCAGCCATTGGATGCAGTGCCGGTCCCAAGACCAAATAAAATGGGAGGGTTGCATCAGGAAGATGTAATGTGCAAAGTTGTTGTGCAGATTAGATTTTCCCTTGTGGTGACCCCTTGACGGGAGCAGCCAAAAGACAAACATCATCAACTAGTGTATGAGATCACATGTCAGTTAGGCAGCATCCTTATGCAGCAAATCCAGTTAAGGGAACACCAATCAACCACAGATGGATTATTTACTTAAACATGGATGTGCTCATGGATTAGGTGCCTAGTGTATTTTAGTGCCCACGACAAATTCCTTATTTTGCACCAACCCTACGGAGGCTTGCAGGACCACTCATACGGCAAACAGCACGAGCTTGAGCCATTTATCCTAATTCCATGTGTCACCATGAACCAATTTAGGATGTACAAATCAATTTAATGCACAGTAATTCATGCACTGTTCATGGACTGCTCAGTGGGCCAAAGTCCACTTTTCAGATGAAAGTACATTTTGCATTTCATTTGGAAATCAAATGAGTCCGAAGGGAGAGAGCAGAGGCACAGAATCAAAGTTGCTGGGTTTTGGAGTCATGTCATCTGCTGGTTGTTTTATCAGGTCCAATGTCAGCACAGCCGTTTACCAAGAAGTTTTAGAGCTCTTCAGGCTTCACACTGCTGACCAGCTTTATGGAGATGCTGATTTCATTTTCCAGCAGCACTGCACACCTGCCGACACTGCTAAAAGTACTAATACCTAATGCATGCAAAGGGAGTCCCGACTGCTGAAAAGTATGAACTTGTATACTCAATACTTGAGTGCTGTACAGGTTCATACTTTTTAAAAGTCCAACATTTCTGTGTCGATCATATATATATATTTTTTTAATTAGTCTTAAGTTATATTCAAATTTTCTGAAGTACTGAATTTGGGGTTTTCATTAGCTGTAAGCCATAATCATCATCCAAATTAAAGGAAATAACCACTTGAAATACATCAGTCTGTGTGTAATAAATCTATTTATGTGTTTCACATTTTGATAATAATACAGATTAACTTTTCAATGATATTCTAATTTATTGAGATGCACCTGTGTGTGTATATATACTCAGCAAAAAAAGAAACGTCCTCTGACTTTCAACTGTTTTTACTTTCAGTAAACTTAATG
>JAQMYJ010000039.1:3497814-3532361 GCA_030014305.1 Clarias laeviceps
CGCCGATACCGATGCCAGATTTTTTTTGTGGTATCGGCAGCATTTCCGATACTAGTATCGGAATCGGAACAACCCTACTCATTATACATTAATAAATTATTCATGAAGTGATTCACTGCAATATCATACTGTGTATGGTGGTGTATGTGACATATTTTTTTTAGGCTACAGGGTTACAAGGCTACATAGAATACAAAAAGTTTGAGTAGTTCATAATCATCTTATAGGACCTTGTTATGAAATGTTTATATTTGTTTGTATATGAAATAAATTCTTGCATGTTACTTAATGTATGGGTTTATGAATTAATTTAATCAACCACCGCACCTTAAACGTTGCTGCTTCTCTTGCATGACAGATGCTTTACTAATTGTTAGTATAAACATACACTGCCTGGCCAAAAAATGTCACACTCTCTAATGCTTCATTAGACCGACTTTTGCCATCATGACCGCCATGGCATTGTTTCCACAAGGTTCTGCAAAGTCACAACCTTTATTTCCATCACATTTCTTTCTTTCCAAGATCTTGTATTGATCATGGGCGAGTCGGACTATTTGCTCCTCCAGTAGCAGTCCAAAGATTCTGATTGGCTTTAAGGTGTGGACTCTGTGGTGGCCAATCCATGTGTGAAATTGATGTCACATCATGCACCCTGAACCACTCTTTCACAACTTGAGACAGATGAATTCTGGCATCATCATCTTTTAATATGCCTGTACTACCATGATGTACCATTTAGGTCATCATCTCTCCTCATTTTTGTAGATGTATAACATTGCTAAGCCTAGACCTGACCAACAGAGGCATCCCCAGATCAAACCACTGCCTCCTCAGGCTTGTACAGTCAGCAGTAGGCATGATGGGTGCATCACTTCATCTGTCTTTCCTCTTACCCTCATGCTCCCATCGCTCTAGAACAGAATCAACCTGGACTCCACAGACCACGTGACCTTTTTCCAATGCTCCACAGTCTTCTTTATGCTCCATAGCAAATTGAAGCCTACTTCCTCTGATTAGCCTCACTGATAAGTGGTTTCCTTAAGGCCACACAGCTGTTTAGTCCCAGTCCCTTGAGTTCTCTTTACACTGAGTGGGTGGAAATGCTCTCCCATCACACTCATTGAGGATATTCTTTTAAAAAACTTTTCTTCCTTAAAGATGATGCTTCAGCACTATCCTCCCAGATTTTAATTATGAGTTTTTCAACTTTGAACTTAATTTTTGCAGTTTCAGCAATCTGCTTAGTTGTTTTCTTTGCTTGATGCAGGACAGTACTTTGACTCTGCTGAAACAGAGTAATATTGTCTATCATATTAGTTTCATCTAAGCTCTTAACTATTTGCTTAGTTAAATCCAGGTGTTAATTTTTGTTTTGGTCAGGCAGTATATATATTTGAGATTGTGCTGAAACATTAGAATACATTTCTATACACACTGCAATTTTTACCTATTGGAACATTATAAGTTCATGTTGAAGTTCCCTATTCAAAATGTCAAATGTCTGATGTGCACTTTTGTTTTTTAATTATGTGGAGAAGTACAGTATGCATCTAAGCTTGCCTCACTCAAAATACATTTTAAAGAGCTTGTATTGCACCGTAGGTCTCATTTGGTTCTTTTGGGATTAATCCAGGGACAGTCTGAGCAATGGTGTCCTAGAATTCCTAAAAGAAACTTCTTACTTTCTTCTTACCTGGTGAAAAAAGTAGTGGAGCATCAATCTGGTGCAATCTGGCAGCACCACACCTATGGGGATACACATGGAGTGAGATCAGGAACATCAGTCTTTCTACACCTGAGAGTAATGAATCTATGTGTCTCATTCGGCTACTCGTGATGACTTGACTTATGTTTGAAGAACTGAAGTTTTCATTGTATTTAATTTCCAGCATTTGGTAGACTCCCTTATACAGAGTGACTTACATTGATGCCATTCATACAACCGTAAAGAATTAAGCAGTAGAGGCTTGGATGGGCTAATTGGTCATCTACCTGGTTTGAAGAGTTTCTAGTTGTCAGGACCAGAAAGACAAAGAGGCCTGAAGAGCAGTGAGAACTGAAGAAAGAGCTTGCATCCAATTCAAGCCTGTGTTTGCATGATGTGTTTGATCATTGTTTCCTGACAAATAGCTTGCGTTTAGAAGGATGTACTATTAATACCAGCTCGACAGTGAAAGACCTGAGCGTATTATTAGACAGTAACTTATCCTTTGACAATCATATTTCCAACATGATAAAAACAGCCTTATTGCCAAGCTTAGGAACATTCTTTCTAACATATCTGATGCAGAAAAGCTGGTTCATGCATTCATGACCTCCAGACTTGACTACTGGAATGCATTACCTGGTGGTTGTCCTGCATCCTTAATAAACAAGCTACAGTTAGTCCAAAATGCAACCGCCAGAGTTCTCACTAGATCACACAAATATGATCATATAACCCCAATATTATCATTCCTGCACTGGCTACCTGTTCAGTTTAGAATTAATTACAAATTAGCATTACTTACGTACAAGGCTCTAATTGAGGCTCGATTGATTTTATTTTAAAAGCCTTGTGGACCCGTAGCGTAAGGAGAGGGAATGGATAAGGTTTATGTTTTGCAGTGTTACTGAACCTGCCAAGCTTGCCACTGACTTAAAGGCCTGGAATTCTTGCTGCTGCATGATGGATGTAGCTGGAGCATTAAATTCAGTGTTTGATAATTTTTATATATATATATATACTATTTTTATATACAGTATTTTTTTTGGTGCTTGGATATCTTATATTACCTTTGTTCTGTTTGTTGTTTGTTGACATTTTGCCTGCCTGGTTTAGGGTTTGCCGCATAATTTTTCATCTGTACCTTTAATAACTTGTGCTAATTATTAAAACTTTAACCTGAATGACCCATTTCACCCTTTTTTCAAGATTGTAATATTGGTGTGAATTCGCGATGAATACAATAGTTTACACATTGCTAAAATTATACAATAATAATAATTTGTACAAAAAGGTGAGCATTTGTGGCTTGGTGAAATAGGTAGCTTGTTTCTGGATAAGCTACATTATTTTTAAAAATCCTACCTACTGTCAAGTAAAGGAATTAAACTCTTAGCTTGTTGTCTAACTTGAGGCTTCATTCACTGTGGTATGACTATAAACAAATTTCACGAGGTCACATGCCATGACGTGTCTGCATAATCCAATTATCAATTGCATCTTCAACATTAAAACTTAATAATAAAAACTATTGGAACTTTACTCACGGATTTCTCATTGTATGAAAATTTTAGGTATAAAAATTTTTAATACTTTTTTAGCTATCTAAATTTGCACAATTTCTTAAACAGCAGTGATTCATAGATGGTACAGACATATTCTTATTTATTCATGCACTCTAATCTACTATCTTTGTTATTTACCTTGGTCTTAGAGTTCTTCGCTGTGATATAAATAAAATCTGTCATCTCCCAAATGTCTCCCTATTTACTTATTCTTTGTTCATTATTATTATTATTATTATTATTATTATATAATATTGTTATTATACTGTACCTTACCAATCACAAGTCGCACACGATTTACATATTTTAAAGGACTCTTTTCATGTGTTATGCACTAAAATGCCTCCTGCCTCGTATTGCCCCAGAGCATAATGAATCAATGTATTGCAACATAATTTGCTATATTTATTATAATCAATTATTGACTTAAACTCCTGCTATATTGAACTTCCAGCCTCCTAACACAAAGTAGGACTGCAGATCAATCCCTGCTATCCGTTATCACCCAGATGAGGATGGGTTCCCTGTTGAGTCTGGTTCCTCTGAAGGTTTCTTCCTATTGCCATCTCAGTGAGTCTTTCCTTGCGACCGTCGCCCTCGGCTTGCTTATCAGGAACAATCCGATCATTTTTATTTATACATATGACCTCACCTTTTTAGATTTTTTTCTCTTATTTTCTTTTTGATTTTGTAAAGCTACTTTGTGACAATGACCAATATTAAAAGTGATATATAAATAAAACCGAATATAATTTAATCTAAACATTATATTCCTATTATAATATAATGAAGGATACCGTCTGGTCAAAAGAAATTATTGGAGAATTGCTGTTGTGCAGAATTCTTTTGCGCCATTAAATGAAATCTGGAAAAAATGGAAATCATCAGTGAAAGTCAAACTCAAGATACTGATAACATGTATTCTCCACACCACTCTATACCTGTGAAACGTGGACACTGACAATGAAGGACATTGCAAAATTAAATGCTTTAGAAAGATTCTGAAAATTGGATGGAGACAAAAGGTGACGAAAGAATTCGTAGAGATGTCGGGAGAAAAAAAGTATATTGTCGAAATTAGCAAGAAGCATAAATTGGGTCTGTTTGGGCATGTATGCATGATAGGAGAAGAAAGATTCATCAGATTGATGATAGAGAGAAACAGCAATTGACAACAGCAAGTAGGAAGAACAGCAAGAAGATGGATTGGTGACATCTAGGGCTAGGCGTAGAAGAGGGGACAGCAATAAAATGACCAAGGAAAGAAAAGGATTCTGGAAAATATTATGATGAAAGGAATGAAAATCACTGTTGGCCTCCATGATTTCTAGATGGACTACAGAGTTTCAGAGATAGATCGTGTAGGTTTCTATCATTTACTTTACAATAAAATCTGTTGTATTTATTTATTTTTTACTCTTTTGATATTTCATATATAAAGATAGGAAAACTATGATTAAAATAACTATTCACTCTTTTTTTTTTTTTTAACAATTAACAATTTGTATTACTTGACAAACCCCCGAAAAATAAATGTGCCTAAACATAAATGGTATATACAGTACATTTGTTTAAACCAATGCCTCCGAAGGCCGTCATGTGACTAGGGCTAATTATAATACAGATATAAAAGTATATTTTTATATCATTCATATTTAATAGTGCTTGTGGGGAGGAGGAGGAGGGGGTGATGAGGGCGGGGCGAGAACGAGACAGATCGGAGTAATGGGCGTGTCGAAAGGTTGGGGCGTGTCGAAAGGTCTTTATAATTGGTTGCGCAAGTTGCCTGTTTCACACAAAGGCTAATATTAAACGCCATTGTTCTTTCTAATGCGTTTATATAAAGCAGCCAACATAATCCTCTATATTAAAATTCCATTATTTTCCTGTAAAATATCGATATTACAAATATTCCTTTCTAAACATTCTACTGCGTTGCCACGGGTTACTGACGTCATCCTCGCGCGTTTGAGTCATGGTCGTGGCTAGAAGGGATATATCGCTCCGACCGGAAACTAAAAATGAAATGAATTGTTATACCTATTGGATGGTTTTTCATGTCTAAACCTAATCCTTTCTGTAATACAAAAAGTTTTATTGTTGTACAGTGAGAGAAAAATATCGTTAGATTGATATGCGCATGCCCAATAGCTAGAGCTGTATTCCTTAACCGTATTAATCCCATAATCAAAATCAAATTACAATTATTTAAAAGAATATAGTACCACAAGATGTTCATAATTTTTTTAATGTAATTTTAATAGTTTTGCAATACTATTGACTTTGTATTGGTTAAACAAGACCAAAAAAAAACTTACAGAATTAGTCATTTAGAATGTTTTGAACTGACAGTTGTTTTTCTGTAGTTTTACTAAAAGTGCATGAAAACTAAAAACACATTGCCTGATAAGGACAAATATGGTTCATAAAACACCACAATAAGGAGGAGGAGTACAGTTTAGTAGCCTTTGAAGTGGCACTAATTTAGTAAACAGACACAATTTTAGGCAATAAAACATTTATTTAGTTCCAAATGTGTATAAAAACCCCTCCACCCAATCTGCTCATTCATTCATGCTGTAGTAGCAGTCCATAGAACAGAATCCGTCAAACTCTCTGTCAGAATAAAATGCTGTGAACACTCCTTTCGGTCCGATGCCACAGTAATATGTGTCTGTCGACAACAATTAAATGACGAAAATAAAGGGAAAAAAATATTTATATTGACTAACCACACCAAGCCTTACCGCCGTCATGTTCTTCCACGCTAAACTAAAGGTACTTACATATAAATAGGATTACCGCTGATTGGCCAACGCAGAAGCTCCTTTCACCAATGAGAACCCTTTCGACACGCCCCCTACCGTTCGGCACGCCCCGACCATTCGGCACGCCTTTTGCTCCAGCCTGCCGTTATCCCTACTTGGCGAGAACCAGATCTCGCGAGAACAGGCGAGATTCAACATGGCGGCGCCCTGCTGCTTAAACTTATCAGCTGTTTACAATTGAACTTCTCAACCAATTAATCGTTTTCCAAACAAATGTTGGAATTCTTGGGAAATTAGTGAATAGTTGCTTTATAATGGAAGACACTTGCAAATCCGACGATTCAATTACTTTCGAGAAACGAGATGAAGAGTCCTGTACAGACACAGGGGATGTAAACACGAGCTCTGAGCGAGTGAGTTTATCATAATAAAATAATTAAAATTAGGAAACAGAGAGGTGCTAGGTAATCAGTTAGGAGCTAATTATATTTAATAAAGTCTGTAGCTGTGAAAATGTCTGTATTATGTGTATTCTGGAGAGCTGACATGACAGTAAAACCACTATAAACTGTTTATTTAATGATTGAGGAATAAACACGTGACATGCTTAATGAAGAGCAGAAAATGGTTGAAATCTCATTTGTTCATCTATTCTTTTAAAGTCATATACTATATACTGTAAGTAATATAAGTATATACTGTAAGTGGTCCAGTGTAGACTGTGTAGTACAGGATGTCCAAAAAGTCTCAATACATAGGGTGAAAATAAGGGAATTAAGTAATTGCTTGCAGATTTGTTACTATGATTGTGTGAGACCACTCTGTTAATAAAGAAAAATTGCAGTTATATAGAGAATGGTTTGTGAATAAAAAGAAAATTTGACTAAAATGTAATTATTTTCCAAGCATGAAGACTTTGTAACACCCTGTATTTGAAGAGTAAAGATGGAGTATGTGACATAGGACAAAAAAAAAAGTTCCATATCAGAGCAAGACGAATTAAGAAATACTTAAAATTTTGTATCAGTGCCAGAATTATATTACACTTATAACTTAAAAGGGCAAGTATACACTTTATATACTAGAGATGGGAATCATCAGTTACTACCCAAAACAATATTATCACAATACCTCATTGCTGATTCGTTTAATGTTGCGATTTTGTATCACTATTTTATAAATATCCTGATCTGATATTATATTTTTTCCAGAATGTGTTACAAGAAATTAAAAGGTTGAGTCATGACTTTTCTAATAAAGTTTTCTACCTTAGCTTTATTCAACAGCTTAATGACTAAATTAAATAAAAATAACTAAAGATAAAAACTGGTTTCTTATTACACTTCTTATTATTTTTATGGTTTTTAAAAACCAAGCATATAATTTAAACAAAAAAAACAAGCGTATCATTTGAACAATTCAAATCCAAAGGTTTACCATTTAACTTCAAATTCTATTAAACAACAACAACAAAAAAAAAAATACATTGTTACTGGGCAAAAAATATCTCTTTCATCCACCATAATTGTTATTTCTAAACAAAATTAGGAAATAATTAACTTCTACCACATGGGATGAAAATGTGTAAATGAAAAAAAAATGTGTAAACCTGTAAAAATATCTATAAAGAAACGGCAATATTTTTCCATGTCAAACATGTTGAGTGCGTGTTGATCAGTTGCGGGCACAATGGCAAGTAACGTGCGCATTCACGGCTTCTAATGCATGTGTCTCGAGACTAATTAGCTCACCTGGTGTTTTGAGACTGCTGTAAGCGTGTGTGATGAGTTGGGTTACACAGAGTGCTCTGCTCACAGAGTTTGGAGAAAAATGCAGATCGGAAACTTTTAGCATGCACAACTTTTAATAATCTAACACCATAACAATGTGTTTCTGTTGCACCTTTTTGAAGCTTGTGCACTTGGCACAGAATTGTTTAATCCCAACATGATCAGTCATGTCTGATCAAGCTAAAAAACAGCCAATTCCAGTCACTGGCTGATCAACTTATGCATCTCTATTATAAAATTAGATTTTTATGTCAGTGTCGCAGTATATGAATCGGCACACAAAAGAATCACCACTCATAACTGAATCGACTTTTTTCCCCCATCTCTATTATATACAGTCTAGTAGTGTGGGTCGCAAAATTTAGGACACATGAAAAGGCTAGGTGTGAAGGCTGTTCATCTTGGCTTATGACATATCAAGTGTTGATACCAGGTGTAATCAGGGTTAATACTATCTAATGTTTTTTTTTTTTCTTTTTTTCTGCAGAGTGAAATGTCATCAAACCATGACAAGGGCCTTCACACAGAAATAAGAAAGGAGAGAATTCACTACTGCTCACTTTGTGGAAAGAGTTTTACCAGAAAGGGTCATCTTAAACAACACCATCTAATCCACACAGGAGAAAAGCCACATCGCTGCTCTCAGTGCGGGAAGACGTTTTCACAGCAAAGTAATCTTAAAAACCATGAGCGCACTCACACCAGAGAGAAGCCATACGAATGCTCAGAGTGCGGGAAGAGTTTTACGCTGCAGAGTACGTTCAAAAACCACCAGCGCGTTCACACAGGAGAAAAGCCCTATTACTGCGCGCAGTGTGGGAAGAGTTTTGCGCTGCAGAGTACGTTTAACAACCACCAGCGCATCCACTCCGGAGAGAAGCCGTATTACTGCGCGCAGTGCGGGAAGAGCTTCACACGACACAGTACTTTTAAAAACCACCAGCGCGTTCACACAGGAGAGAAACCGTTTCGCTGCCCTCAGTGCGGGAAGGATTTTACCCTGCGGAGTAGTTTACAAAACCACCAGCACATTCATAGCGGGAAGCTGCATCAGTGTTCACAGTGTGGGAAGAGTTTTTCACAATATGGCACCTTAAAACACCACCAGCTGATCCATACGGGAAAGAAGCCGCATTATTGCGCACAATGTGGGATGAGATTTAGAGAATTAAGCCATTTAAAAAAACACCAGCGCACTCACACGGGAGAGAAAACACATTCCTGCTCACAGTGTGGGAAGAGCTTTAGAAAATTAAGTCATTTAAAATCACACCAGCGCATTCACACGGTAGAAAAACCACATTACTGTTCACACTGTGGAAAGACTTTTATAGAATACAGATCTTTTAAAATCCACCAGCGCATTCACACAGAACAGAAGCGCTATCACTGTTCGCTGTGTGGAACGAGCTTTACGCAACATGCAGGAGCGAAGCCTCATTACTGCTCAGAGTGTTTGACACGTTTTTGTGTTGGCAAAATAAAAAAATAATCAGCTCTTTCAGACAGAAGTTATATACTTTATATTATTTATGTAGTGAATATTCTATTTCAACAGAGTCATATGACGGTGAAGGATTTCTGCTTTAGAGCATTAGGAGGACACTGGATCCAATCCTGTTCCTGTAGTAGATTCTTATTTTTTTTTATTTTTTTGTGTTTTAGCACTTCTTACCAGTACTTTCTGAAGTAAACTTGGTGTGTAACGGGGCTGTGTGATTTGATTTAATATATAATACATGGCTCATATTGCGATCGCAATTTAAATAGTTCTATTTTTTTTAAAGAAAGAAAGGTGTGTGTTTTCAGAAGCATTCCTTATGTGTTCAGCAAATTATGTCTAGTTTGACAGTGTAATAAAACTTGTTCACCAACAATGTTTTTTCCTTCCAAACCAGATCAGAAGTTCATACCAAACTGTGATATTTGCTTACTCTTACACCCCTAATAAATATACATTAGGTATGTGTATGTGTGTGGTGTGTGTTTGTAGCATAAATTCCAACTCCAGCTATTGTGTGTCATACTGGAATACATACTTGTACATTAGTACATTTACCATGGGCTGTCATTTGTCTGTTCCATGGCAACCTGAAATGCTTTATCCAAGCTGTGGTTTCTTTGGGAACAGTTTCCATTGATGGAGCAAAAATATGACCAATATTTGGACATATTTTATATATTTATCATTTAACACTACAAGCTGTATATGAATATGTACGAGTGTACTGTGCATGCATGTTCTTAATCAAATGATTAGACTCCAAATTGCTTGTAAACACTACAGTGCATCTATAAATTAGATTATCTGGAAAAAGGTTATAGTAGTAGTAGTAGAAGTGATTTAATTAAAAGGGGAAACATATACTAGATTTAATTACATGTAGACTAAAATATATTGTCACAAGTTTGATTATAGTTTATATCTCATGTAAATCCATAATCTCAAAATATTACAATTCATACAGTATAAATACCATGAATCTTTTAGTCTAGTTCAGTACACACAACCACAGTCACAGGAAAGACTGCTGACCTGACAGTTGCCCAGGAGGGTAAGCGACAAAAGGTCATCGCTGAAAGAAGTGGCTGTTCACAGAGTGCTGTATAGAAGCATATTCATGGATAGTTGACTAGAAGGGAAAAGTGTGGTCGGAGAAGGTGCCAAAACAACAGGAATAACTGTAACCTTAAGACAATTGTCAAGTGCCGATCCAAGAACTTGGGAGAACTTCACAAGGAGTGGAGTGAGTCAGTGCATCAAGAGCCACAATGCAAACACATCTGCCAGGCCACAGCTGTAAATAAGAAACCTGTTCTTAATCTGTCTTGCCTGGTGAATAAAAAAATAATAATAATAAATCTTCGGAAAATCTTCTATTGCGTTCCTAGTATCAAGCCACTCCTGAACCAGAGACAACATCTGAAACAACTTACCTTGGCTGAGGAGTAAAAGAATAGGACCATTGCTCAGTGGTCCAAGGTCTTCTTTTCAGATGAAAGTAAATTTTGCATTTCAATTGAAAATCAAGGTCCCAGAGTCTGGTAGAAAAGTGGAGAGGCACAGAATCCAAGTTGCTTGAAGTCCAGTGTGTTTTTTCCACAGTCTGTGTCATGTCATTCTACAGGGTGTTAAGTCATGTGCTGGTGTTGTGTTTTATCAAATTCAAAGTCAACACAAGAGATTTTAGCGCATTTTATGCTTTTGTCTGCTGACAGGCTGGTTTATGGAGATGCCGATTTCCTTTTCCAGCAGGACTAAGCACCTGCCCAAACCGCCAAAACTACCACTAACTAGTCTCCTCACCATGACATTACTGTGCTTGATTGGCCAGCCAACTCATCTGACCTATAGAGAATCTATGGGCTATTGCCAAGAGAAAGATGAGAAACACCTGACTCAGCAATACAGATGAGCTGAAGGATGCTATCAAACCAATCTGGTCTTCAATAACACCTCAGCAGTGCCACAGGTTAACCGCCTCCATGCCATACTGCATTGATAAAGTAATTTGTTCTAAATAAACCTCGACTAAGTATGGAGTACCATAAATGAACAGAATTTTCATTTATTGTTGCACACGTCTGTGTTATAAATACTTTTTTGACTGATCTTAGGAAATATTCTGAGATAATGGATTTTTTTAAATTTTTATGAATCATGAATATTTATTTTCTATAAGTCATAATCATAAAATAAAGGCTTGGATTAATTCCATCAGTTGTTCCGCTGTGGCAACCCCTCAACGGGAGCAGCGGAAAAAGATTAAAAACAAATGTAATGAATCTAGAATAATATATGAGAGTTTCACTTTTTTAATTCAGTTATGAAAATAATTTTCCATGATATTCTAATTTACTAAGCTGAATTGTATATCTCCTCACAAGTTATAAATACCTTCAATATGGATAAATGTTTCAAATATTATTATTATTATTATTATTATTATTATTACAAAAACTTTACTTTTGTAAGTAGACACTTACACACTGATTATAATTTGGACCGTGAAGCCAATCATAGGCACACAGGATTGCCTACACGTTTCAGTGCACAACAGACTGCACACACACTCACTCACACACATAACCAGAACAATACGGAAACATCCAGCATATAACATTCGTCTGTGGATTGTGAGAGAAAACCCACCACGGAATACTACTCCTTTTTACTATTGCATAAAGGAGGCCAGCTCAGTTCTGGGGATTCCCCTGGACACTGTACAGGAGGTGGAAGGAAGGAGGAGGACAGTAGCTAAGCTATCATCCTTGCTGGAGAATGACCCTCACCACCTGTGTTTCATCTCTGAGCAGCTCATTCAGTGACAGACTGTTACATCCTATGTGTCTGAAGGTGTGTCTTTTCTCTCTGCTGCAATTAGACTGTACAATCAAAGCTGCTCCCAGTGAAGCAATCACCGTAACACACACACTGTTATTACTGTTATATACTGTTGTTACAATGTCAACAATGAATTTTACAATATAGTTACATTATCTTAAATATAGTAGCAATATCTTAAAATATAGTTACAATATCCTAAATTTTTGTGCAATGACATCATTTCAAACTGTGCAACATTATTCCTAGTGCAATTCATTTGGAAGTGTAAATATTGTTCTGTTTTTCTTTTTCTTTTGTTGTTTAAACACTTCTGTTCCTACGTTCTGCTGTAACATAGACATTTCCCGACTGTGGGACAAATAAATGTATAACTTATCTTACATCATCATCATCATCATATTATTATTATTACTGTTATTATTATATAGTATACTAGTCATACAAATTACAAATGTTCTTTTATCATTTTTAAATTTCCATATTTGTACAGCCATTATTGTCTATATTTTGCATCTAAGTTTATATATATATATATATATATATATATATATTTTTATTTATTTATTATTTTTTTTATTTATTTATTTTTTTTATTTTATTTTTATTTTATATCCTATATTTTATATTTTGTTCTTCTATTTTTTTCTATATAAGTTTTTCTATAATTTATTCTTATTCTGTTCCATAATTTATTTCTTATTGATAATCTTGATTTTAAAGTCACGAAAGGTCGTATAAGCATTTCACCTCAAATCGTACTGTGTATCACTGTGTATGTGACAAATAAAATTTGAATTTGATTATAAATTCATTCATTACAAATATAGATTACTAGTCATGCTAGTCATACAAATATTCAGTGCGGTTTAAATATCTCAAATGTTTAATATT
Organism: Clarias laeviceps; assembly: GCA_030014305.1. Lineage (NCBI taxonomy): Eukaryota > Metazoa > Chordata > Actinopteri > Siluriformes > Clariidae > Clarias > Clarias laeviceps. Next base: position 3,510,885 of record JAQMYJ010000039.1, read on the forward strand.
CTGTATTTAAAGTAATTCATTTTTATACACAGCACAGACAGTCAGTGGCTCTGAGCGCTGACTCCTGAATTCTCGCGAGAGGATGCGAGATCCAACATGGCGGCGCCCTCCTGCTAAAACTCTCCTGCTGATGAAAACTGTACTGTACTAAAAATAACAAACTCAGTATCGACTATACATACATTATTTTATAACTGCGGAACCCGGGTAATCTTCCGAAAGTTCACTTTGAGGAATATATAATGGCGGCTTCTTGCAAACCAAAAGATTCAGCCAAACCCGAGGACCAAGGAAAAGACGACTGTACAGACACGGAGGATGTAAACACAAGCTCGGTCCCGGTGAGTTTATCACAATCCTAATAATAAAACTACGGAAATGAATAAACACAGAGGGACAAGCCGTAAAAACGCCTCGCTGCAAAGTATAGGTGTTATATAACATTAATACTAATAATACACATCCTATATGGAGTCGTGTAAACTCTCTCCGGAAGTAAATGTAGACTTATTAAAAAAAGTAAGTTACTCTTTTTGCTCATTTACACAAAACGATCCTTTAGAAAATATTTCTGTCTCTCTCTCTCTCTCTCTCTCTCTCTATATATATATATATATATATATATATATATATATATATATCTAACAAAACATGTTTTGTTCTACATATAATACAGTAAATGTGTGGGTGAAAGAAGCTACTTCTGAAGTTTATGCAACATGGAAGTGACCAGTCTCGCTTCCCTAAAAATCTCAGTTTGCTAACTTCAGCTGTTTTGGAGAGATGATTTCATACGTGCCCCAAAAATGGAAATGTTTTAGCGTTATACTGTCTCACATAATCATTAAAATGCAAATTATTCATATTTTTTTAATAGACATTCATACTAAAATTGGTGTAAGCTTCTACAAGCGTATGACCTGTAAAAAGTTGGTTTTTGGTAAAAGATTAAAAAGTAAAAAGTCTGTGCGTAACTGTGTAACATTCATCTCCCGCACTGCTACAGCCTTTTTAACTTCTTTTTTTTCACAGAGGCTGTTGTTGCAGTACAGTGTTGTAATAATTATTATTGTTATATAGTATTATACAGTATGTATATGTATGTGTGTGTGTGTGTGTGTGTGTGTACACATAGAGTGGAACCTTGGATTGTGAGCATAATTCGGTCCTGAAGCGTGCTTGTATATCAAAACACCCATATATCAAAGTGAATTTCCCCATACGAAATAATGGAAACTCAGACAATTCATTCCACAACCCAAAAATATTCATATAAAAATATATCATGCAAAATATAAAGTAAAAATAAAAGTAATTAACCTGCACATTACGTTTGAAAAGAATCATGACTGGTGTTAGATGAGAGCAGAATCAGGAGCAGGGGGGCCACTGCGTAGGACGACTTTCTCTCACACACACACACACACACAGACAGACACACTGTACCGGAATCACTACTCTAAACTGATTTATCTCCCACACTGCAGCAGCCTTTTTGACTTTTTTATTTCTTCAACAAAAAATGCTTTACGTGCGCACACACATGTGGTTACAATGTTTTAGTAAACAGTACACGCACACATGGATGTTGACTATACGAGTGATGCACACGCACTGATACAGCATGCGAGATGATTACCAACAATCCTGCAGCGTGAGAGAGAATCACTCGGCAGACAAAGCACGTGCGTACTGCAATATTCAGCTATCAAGACCGTGCTCGTTTAATAAGTAAATTTTTTTCCCTATTTTGTTCGTCTTGCAAAATGCTCGTGGACCAGGTTACTCACAATTCAAGGTTCCACTGTATAAACTACCATTTAAAAGTTTGGGATCACTTTTTAACTCCATGGTCGTTCTTGATTTTTATTCCAAAATATGCAATAATCTCCTTTGAACAGTTAATGTTGAGATGTATCTTCTTTTCTGCTACTCCTGATCTGTAAAGCCTCCATAACGGCTCTAATCTGATCTCTATTTACCCAACAGTACTGATACCAAAAAAATAACACAGTACATATCAAAGAAAACGTGCTTGCATGAATTACAGTACATAAAGAGGTAACATCTGTATTTTACATTCTAGCACCATGGGAGACACAGCAGTACAGTACTGTACAGTATACAGGAATTTTTTTGATCACATCTAAAATTCATGGTTTTTCACAGTTCGCAGGTGCTCTAGGAATGTAACCCCCTGTGAATTTCGGAGATCGACTATACTGTCTAACATTGTGATTTCTGTTTTGCTGCAGGGTGAAATGTCATCGTCTGGTTTCCATCACAGTGGGAATCACAGAGAACTGGCCAGTGATTTGATTTACTTCTGCTCTCTGTGTGGAAAGGGTTTTACCAAAAAGGGTCATCTTAAACAGCACCATCTAATCCACACGGGAGAAAAGCCACATCAGTGCTCGCAGTGCGGCAAGACGTTTATACAGAAAAGCAACCTGAAAAAGCACCTTCGCACTCACACCGGAGAGAAGCCGTACGAATGCTCACAGTGTGGTAAGTGTTTCACGCGATACAGCCCTTTCAAAAACCACCAGCGGAGTCACACCGGAGAGAAGCCGTATCACTGCTCACCGTGTGGGAAGAGTTTTACTCTGCAGAGTTCGTTTAAGAGACACCAGCTCATTCACAACGGAGAGAAGCCGTATTACTGCACACAGTGCGGGAAGAGCTTTACGCGACACAGTAATCTGAAAAGCCACCACCGCGTTCACACGGGAGAGCAGATGTACTGCTGCATACAGTGCGGGAAGCGCTTTAAAGAAATGGCTACTTTAAAAACCCACCAGCTGATTCACACGGGAGAGAAGCCGCATTACTGCACGCAGTGCGGGATGAGTTTCAGGGAGCTGAGTCATTTGAGAACGCACCAGCGCATCCACGCGAGAGAGGAGCCGCATTACTGCTCGCAGTGCGGGATGAGTTTCAGAGAGTTGAGCCATTTGAAAACGCACCAGCGCATTCACACCGGAGAAAAGTCGCATTACTGCTCGCAGTGCGGAATGAGCTTCAGAGAGCTGAGTCATTTAAAAACGCACCAGCGCATTCACGCAGGGGGGAAGCCGTATTACTGCTCGCAGTGCGGGATGAGTTTCAGAGAGTTGAGCCATTTAAAAACGCACCAGCGGATCCACGCCAAAGCGAAGCCGCATTACTGCCCGCAGTGCGGGATGAGTTTTAGAGAACTGAGCCATTTAAAAACACACCAGCGCATCCACACGGGAGAGAGGCCGTATCATTGCTCGCAGTGCGGGAAGAGCTTTAAACAACATGGATCTTTTAAAGCACACCAGCGCGTTCACACGGGAGAGAAGCAGTAACCGTGCGCATAGCGTGCAACGAGTTTTACACAACATACTGTACCCGCAGGAGCGAAACGTCTTTACTGCTCAAAAGTGTTACGCAATCGGCTCCTTTTAACAGAACAGAAGCCGTACACTCACAGCGTTGGTGGTGTTTACGTTATTTATGTGTTGAATAGGAGTTGACTTTCCGAATCTAAATGTAAACCACAGAAGCTCTAAGCTTCTGAAGAGCTGTAAGAGCAGGGGTAGTTCAGTGGTTAAGATGTTGGGGTGACAAGGTTCAATACCCAACATCACCCCAGCTGCCAATGTTAGGCTTAGAGTAAGGTCCTTAACCCTCACCTGCTCAACTGTATGATGAGATGAAAGTAATTCACTCTGGAAAAGGCGGTCTGCCAAAATGCAATAAGACCTGGGACAGGTAGAGGGGTACCAAATTGACGGAAGAGTACAAATGAAAAGAAGATTACGGTTGAATCGTTATTTATATGTAAACTAATTATGAGTAATTTAAATGTTTCATGTTTTCTAAATGGCACTTTTCGGTATCATTCTTTTCAATAGCTGGATCTTAAATATTGGATTCATCTCAATGTAACTGTTCCTTTACAGCTTATTATACACTCACTGGCCACTTCATTAGGTACACTTTGCAAGTACTGGGCTTTAATTCTTCATGGTGTAGAATCAACAAGGTGCTGGAAACATGCCTTAGAGATTTTGGTCCATGTAGACATGATGGCTTCTGTTCCACCACATCCCAAATCTGCTCTATTAGACTGAGGTCTGGTGACTGCGGAGGCCGTTTGAAATTATTTTCATTTGACACTAAATGGCCCAAGAAAGTCTCCCCCACACCATTACACCACCACCAGCCTGAACCATTGATACAAGGCAGAATGGAGCTGATGTTTTTTTTTATGCCAAATTCTGACCCTACCATCAAGGGGATCAGAAATCGAGACTTATCACACCAGGCAACATTTTTCCAATCTTCTGTTGTTCAATTTTGGTGATCGAGTCTGGCCATTCTCCTCTGACCTCTGGCATCAACAAGGCATTTTTCGCCAAGAGTTCTAACTGGATGTGTTCTCTCCCCCCGCCCCCCCCCCCCCCAGACCATTCTCTGTAAACCCTAGAGATGGTTGTGCATGAAAATACCAGTGGATCAGCAGTTTCGGAAAATACTCAGACCAGCCTGTCTTGCACCAATACCCATGCCATGTTCATAGTCACTTGAATCACCTTTCATTCCCATTCTGATGTTCGGTTTGAATTTCTACGTGCCTAAATGCATTAAGTTGTTGCCATGCGATTGGCTGCTTTAGATATCTACATTCATGTGTAGTTGAACTGATAGCTAACGAAGTAGCCGGTGAGTGTAAATAGCCAGTTTTAAAGCAACTGGTTATGATTTGAAGTTAGATTTCATTCTGTTCATTTTGACTGCCTAGAAAAATATATGCAATTATCTCTATTTACAAAATACTTCTGTAATAAAATAATGGTTTGGATGTTTGAACTACAGTATACAGTTATATTGTTTTATCATTTTTCTTTATAATAGCTTGCAATAGAAACTGGTCATACAATGTTTGCATAGCTAACAAATATATAAAACAAATATATAGTTTACCAAGATTATCGGAGCCCTTTAAGTCACCTAGAGGAGAAAAAAAAACAATCTGTGGCAACAGTTTTGTAATTCATGCTCTCAGTTTAATAATCTGTTCCCATGAATTCTTGAACTGTTCCCTCAGTTTAACGAACCGTGCGTTCAGATTTTGTAATCCGTACCCATGAATTCATAATTGTGTGTGCACGCTTTCGCAATCCGTTCCCACAGGTTTCTACACAGACTCCTTTTTGAGGAACAGGAAGCTCCCAGGTACGTGTTAATGAACCTTATTATATATTGTTTTATTGTAGATTATTAAGTGGAATACATCAAACTGACTTAACTGCATGCTTACAGTGATTCTCTAGCTATCAATTGTAGCAGGTTTAAGGTAGAATACTACGATTTAATAAGATTGATTTGCATTAAAATCTTGTGATAATTTGTGATAATCAGCACATTATTATTATTATTATTATTATTATTATTTAATAAACCTGGCATTGTGTATTATGACCAACTATAAAAGAGTACACTTATTATAAAATAATTCATAAATGCTTTATTTATAAATAACCTATTAAAGTTTTGGAAAGGTGTTTGTGTACTATTCATTCTTAACATGAAGACTTGTTTTAGTAATTTTATTATACTAAGCTTTTTCCCCCCAAAAATACTTTCAAAGATAAAATTAAATAAGACCATTCAGCGTACTACTTTTTATATACATCATACGGATTTCTGCCCAAAGACTCTCTCTATTTACCCTTAGGCTTCCTTACTTAAATGTACTCTTTTATAGTTATATAATAATAATTATTATTGTTATTAACATTGTTGTTGTTGTTATTACTACTACTACTACTGCTAGTATTGTTATTGTTAGATTTAGGCTATGCATTTAGAATAAGCTTTTATCCAAAAGTCTTACAAAAGAGGGAAAAAAAGCAATTAGTCAACATTCGGTCATAATACACAATGCCAGGTTTATTAAATAATAATAATAATAATAATAATAATAATAATAATAATGTGCTGATTATCACAAATTATCAAAATATTTTCATGCAAATAATTTTTATTAAATCATAGTATTTTACCTCAAAGCTGCTACAATTGATAGCTAGAGAATCACAGTAAGCATGCATCTAAATCAGTTTGATGTATTACACTTAATAATTCACAATAAATCAATATCTAATAAGATTCATTAAGACGTACCTGGGAGCTTCCTGTTCCTCAAAAAGGAGTCGGTGTACAAACCTGTGGGAACGGATTGCAAAAGAGTGCGCACACAATTATGATTGTTAAACTGAGGCAACAGTTTAAGAATTTGTGAGAACGGATTATTAAACTGAGGTCATGAATTACAAAACTGCTGCCACAGATTTTATTTTTTTCTCCTCTAGGTGATTTACAGGGCTCCGTAGGATTTAAGGGCATTGTTGGCCTAGCATGATTAAGACCCAGGTTTGCATGGGAGTTGCGGAGCCCCCTTAGTGTCGGTCCAAGACCCATATAAAATATAGTAGGGTTGCTTCAGGAAGGGCATTTGATGTAATATTTGTGCCATAATATAGTGATTAAATGACCTACCGGTGCGACTAATGAAGGAATAACAAAAATTCGTAATCATGTGAATTTAGTAATAAATAGTGACATATACCTCCATCAAATACTGGACATGTGGAAAGCACCGCTGATTTTTGTGCCAAACTAAATTTCATAAAAGGCCAAGCTCACATAGTGGAAACCACTAAATGACTACCAAATGGCCAAAAGAAATATTTCCACAATCCTTAAAATGGCCAAAATATGGAGATAAACCATAGAAAACGAAGAAGAGAAGATATGGAATCTTCACATTTTGTTGTCTTGGAAAAGATGGACAATGTGCTTAGAGAAGTGGAGGAAGTTGTAGCAACTGTAAGAGACATAAGCTGAAGTTTAAATCAAATGCGTCAATCACTGCAAAATGTTTAATGGTAAATAAAACAGATGACTGAATTTTACTTTAAGTTAAGGTTGAAAGAGGAAAGCATTCTGATATACTTGGAACAAGCTGGATTATGGGAAGTATATGGCAAATTGTTGGTTGTGACATACCAGATCAGAAACTTATCTCTCTTTACCCAGGAGCAAGGAATGTAGTGATTATCCATGTACAGGAACGGCTCAGGATATTTTAGTCAGTTGAATTAGTGCTGGATCTAAAGTGTTGCACAGAGTATCCTATGACAAAAGGAACCAATTTATTTTAAATAAATAAATAAATAAAAAACATACCGGTTGCCAAGTGTCCTTTCCTGCCAATGCTAACTTATCCAGTAATATTATTTCTGCCATTTGCACTACCTTGGGTTACAGCTACCATATGCACAGACCAGCTTACCCGCTTAAAAATTTTTTTTTTTTTTATGGTGTCAGGTACTCTAAATTGAATGACTGTCTTAGCTGTTTTAAAAAGCACTTGGTTTGCTTTAGTTTTCTTTTCATTTTGTTCATATGTAATATTTGATCAATGTCATTAATATGTTCATCTAAAATTAATGTCATTTAATAGTATTGAGTAGAAGTGAATTTTCTGATTGTTGAATATTTCTTGCCTGAATCCAGTGGAAACAATTAAACAAGTTCTTTCATGGAAACATTTTGACATTCACTTGAAGTTTTTCAAATTGATCCATGTACATGGATGTTTCAGAATAAATACGCTTTGAGATGATACCAATGATCAGTAATGTTAGATCGAAGAATGGCAGGAGCTGCCTGAGGAGGTGGAATGTAACGTTACTAATGCAGCCTGAAGCCAGTTGGCTTGCATCTATATGTGGAGGCATCACTGCGGTGGTCCCAGTGCTATTTAAATAGATGCTGGGGCATGTGAAGGTTCATATCAGTTAAAATACATTGTCAGAGTTTGATACTTGCCCCTGAGTAGGTCTTTAACACATGTGGGTGATTAGACGTCATTGGATAAAAGCACCAGAAGAACATGGAGCTGATGGAGGAATTGTTACAGCTACGTCAGTAGAGATCATTATAAAATATTATGAAAAAACTTCAAATAATGACACAAATTACATGTATTTTTCTCCAACATCTTTTGGTCAGGTTTGCATTCAAACTCCTGTGAATTTTCAAAAGATATTACAGTATTTGCATGTGAGAATATGTTTTTAATTTAAAATAATAATTTTTGTATATCCGCAATAACATTATGGTGCTCAAAAGACATGTTTGGATTAATGAGAAATGAGACGCCCCTAGCTTTGGCTTGAAAGGTCGAGTGGTAGTGCTGCCCTCCCCAACGCAACATAAGGTGAGAATTATCAGAACTGCGAATGTGAGTTTCTTGTAAAAATGCGATTGCAGTGTTAAGTTGTTTAAGGTGTGAGAGCACCTTCCTTCTCTTGACCGGATGGTTTAAACCCTTAACATTCCAGCTCACAAAGTTTAAAGAACTATTCATTCTCCTTGAGAGAAGATGCAGGTAGATAAACATAAATAATACTGAAATGCCTAGCGTCAGCATTCAAATAAAAGTGTATAACACAGAGCAACATATTAAAGATACACTGTGTTCTCAAAACTAACAATACTGGCTTTGAACATCCCCAAGCCCTGCCCCCACACCCCTCCTCCACACACCCCACTGCCCCCCAACAAACCAAGATAGCTGCTAATAAACAAAGCAGCAAGCTCTTCCATTCTTCCATGGTTCACCAAACAAATCTTCCTGCCGCTAACCACACCATCTTCAGCTCCGATGCAATTTACATAAACTAAGAATTAAATATATAAATAAAACATTTCAGCACTCCAATACGGAAATCTCTCAATGAGAGAAAAACACAAACCAACTCTCCCCCACGTCACATTGTAACTCTAGAAAACAAACAAAAGTAAAGCACACGTCATTAGAAATAAAGAAAATAATAACAGAAAAATAATAATAACCACTACACAAGTTTAACACAGTACTCTTGCCAGGTAAATCATAAACATGGCTAGATTTTAAGTAAAAAAATGGTACTTTCCTGAGAACTGTAGTTGTGTATTGAAAAATAAAAATACAGTGCACTACGTTGTTTTCTGCAAGTATTTTTGCGCCTCTTCTACCGAGCGTAGTCACTTCTTCTGTCCGGTAGAGAGAGTTATCCGGAGCCGTGCTGGATACAGAAGAGAAGGCCGAAGTCCACGGTTGTATAACTCAGTCATAACATCTCTGTTCTCGGCTCGCTGGATTAAAACTTCGGGAGCGTAGTCTTCCACGATACGAATCTGCTGACCGCGGTATTCCAGCTTCCCTCTCCGCCGTGCCTCTCGAATCAGAAGGTCTTTAACCTGATACCGGTGTACACGGAGAATGACCGGCTGAGGTCTCTGTCCTGAAGCGGGTTTGGATGCAGGTATACGGTGGGCTCTATCAATTTAAGGTGGGGATGGCAGTGTTTCACTCCCAAACAGCTCGCACAAAAATTTGGAGAAGAACTCGGTAGGGAGTCCACCTTCAGTAGATCTGGAAGACCTAGGATACGCAGATTTTGTCTCCTGCTCCGGCCTTCAAGGTCTACGACTTTGGCCATTAACTTAGAATTGCTTTCCCGAAGATCGGAGCAGATGTTTTCCACGCTGGCTCAGGTCATCCGTAGCGAGTTCTAATGATGGTAAGCGCTGGCCATGGTCCTCTACTTGGGCTTGAATTTGGTCTAGTTTACTTTCCAGTAAACTAAATGAGGATTTAAATTCAGCCGCTAACGCTTCACGGTGTTTGTCTAACAGCGCCGAAATAGCCTCGACCGTTAGAGCGGTCACGGGGTCATCTTTTTTCCTGGTTTAAACACCCCTGGTAGCCATTATAAATGAAAAAAAAAATAGATAACCGTGCGGTAGAGTACAAAGTTATTATATCCTAAGGATTTAATTTAACATTTAGAGACGAATAAGGGAGTGACGAAATTCGAAATTGTTGGAGCACCTATCTAACACGTCTACTCCATGTGGCTCCTAACCGGAAGTCTCGAATCCATGGAGGTACTGACTGATCCATAAAAGGGACAACCTCAGCAACAAGCAATTAAACAGAAAGTAATACGCTGTCTTTCATTCAATTCCACTATTGTAAGTAACCATAACCATAAATCAGAGCAAATAATAGTAAAACTTGCAACTACTTGTCACAATAGTACTGTATATACAGTACTTAAAAAAAGGAACAGTTGGTGTATTACTATTTATAGTATAAAACTATACTGATTCCAAGTCATATGCCCATTCACTAGGGTTCAGGGTAATCTGAAATGCCTATCATGGCCTGTTGAATCCCAATTCAACAATGAATGGACTAAACATCTGCCAAATAGATCCTAGATTTACTGCACCCATTCAGGGTGCCAGCCTCACTTTCCCAAACATATGCTCTGCCTTGATAACATGCCAGATTTTTTTTTATACTGAACTAGAGGGACGTTCCGCTCAGTGGGCTATAGCTGTGGCTATGTCAATAGATAGTGTTTTTTACTTCAATATTCTCTCCATATTTCCTGCATTGAGTGTCTAATGCTATTCAGGCAATCACAAAGGGTGGCTATTAAGGTTAGTCTGGAGCCTGCCACCTCACAGAGGACCATTTCTTGGTCATTACTGTGAATGGAGCCGAATGATTAAGTGACAATTTAAGTACCAAGAGGAGGGCTTGGACCTGAAACTAATGTATCTTGAGGGTTCTGCTTAAGATCATCAGTGTTAATGTGTGTCTTCAGCCCTACAATTTTGAGATTTTAAATGATCTGTGACTGCTCACAATCAATCTAGTCAATCTATGCCTGGAGAGCACCTTGATGTGTTTTTGGTTTTTCTCAGTGCATTAGTTGGTACTGGCTTGAATGTTTGTGCCTAGCAACCTGACTGGGCTGATATTGCGGTAGAAAGCACACAGCTAATGATTGTTCTTGGACACTAGGAGCTGAGGTTTGCATGAGATAATGACTATATCAATTTGGGCTAAAAGGTGCCATGGTTTGCTGGACTTAATGAGCTGCAAGTCCAAACACCAAGGGCAGTGGGGGAGAAATTTCTGAATCAGTGTGACAAGATTTTGACAAAACCCGAACATACTAGGAAAAACTGAGCACCCTAACTGCGGCATGGTGGAACAAGTTAGGTGCCTACATGGCTATGTTGCCACTCTGAGCTAACAGGATTCTACAGTAGGCATCCCCACTTGACATTCAACATTGTGGCTCCAAGCTGAAGACCACATTTTGAAGGCGGTCAACACTGAGCCAGTAGGCACACAGCCAATGTCGATTTTCTGACCAATTGTACCCAGACAAAGGGCAAGGGATTATTTTGGTGGTGTACACCATGTTACATGGTGAAGAACTATTAACTCTGTTCCCTTTGGTTGTGCGGGAGAAAACAGAAGAGAAGAAGCATTATAGCCTGTTGTCCAAAATGTTCTGACTGTGGGTGCAAGCTGTAGATTTAGATCTGAGCTCTGACTGGACCATTTGAAGACTTTGGTCTTCTTCTGACTTAAACCCCTGTGTTGAGTTGGACTTGGACTTGCGTTTTTGGGTCATTATCATGCTGGAAAGTAAAGTTTGTCCTTTATATTCAGCTTTCTTACAGAGGCCTGAAGGTTTTGTGGTATTTGTACTTGTCCAAGATTTTGTCTTTCCTAGAGCCCCTAGTATTGGCTAAAGAAAAGTGGCCTCGTACTTACTCATTAGTATTCTTCTTGTCTTCCTTCTTGTCACTGTGTTGGCCCATTTTTTTTCCACTTAATGATTATGTCCTTCACAGTGTTCCATGGTACATCTGTTATTTTGGAAATTCTTTTGCACCCCTCTGCTAATCTGTAACCGTATCCCAGTACTGTTTTGTAAGCTGTCACCAGTCAGGTGAACCCAGGATGTCCAAAAAATCCTACAGAATCAACTGAATTTAATTGGGAATAAAGTATACTGTGCAACCATTTCCATTTTTTAACACATATGTCTCTTCAAGGTTATCCTGATATGGAGAGGTGACGTGAATGGCTTCTGTTACCCAGACTCATCACACAGCCTGGCAGAAGTGCACATATACTCCTTTCTAAAGCTTTTGTGTAAGGCTTGACCTTCTTACCAATCAAAGATGGCTAGAGTCACAGCACATAGCTGTCAATCAATACATGAATGCTCTTCAGTTCCTCTGTTCTCACAAAGCTTTAGAGATCTATATCAGTGTTGCCATATTGGGTAGGTTTCTGTCCAGTTAGGTTATGTTCTCTCATCTTGGGCCAGAAATGTGTCTTTATTGCCAGGTAATAAAAATTGGGCTAATTTTAGAAAAACAAAATATGTGTATATATAATCAAATTACAGTTCTAACTGCAAAACTGGTTGCATCAAATGAATTTCAAAGCCATCTTCATGTTTTCTGAGTGGAATCATCCTCACTTGTCATGTTTATTGATAAGCAGAAAATATGGAGCCAGGCAGGTCCACAGAGTGGAAGGATCACTGGTAATGCAGGAGTGCCATGTGTGAGGGAGAACGGTATGCTCACTGTTGATATTATCCACATAATGAATAAGGTCAAAGTACATTTTGTGTCGAGTGCAAGCAAGGGCTCTTTCAAGACTACTATTACAGCATAAGTAAAAGGGATAACCAGAAGGGAACACAACCATGATGGCTCCCAGGGAAGTAAGGCAATTAGTCATTTCACTGTAAACAAACCTAAGTAAACTTATAGTGGATGAAAGCAGGATCCAGGCATATCAGTTCACTGTAAAAAATTCTTTACCCATGAGTCCACTAGATCTGCTCATTTACATGATAAACTATTCACAAAATGCTGAAATAAAAAGCTTTTCAGGCTATATGGATACCCCGAGACTGTGTCTGAGTCCAAAAGTCTAACACTAATCCATAACTGTGTTACTTTGTAAGAAAAAAGCTCTCATCCCTCCTGTAAGCTTTCTTATATGAGGTACCAACAAATAGCCTGTACCCATTAATCGAAGCAGGCATGGAAGATTGAAAATAAAAGCAGGTCACTTGGGTTCTGTGGCACATGACCATTGAAGGCTGATAAAATTCTGGCTGAGTCAGAAGGTGATACAATCGTAGTTGATAATGCTCGGAAATTACTGATAACTGTTGTGCAGTCGTTGATGTACAGTAGCGTGGCAAGGTGCTTATATTATTACTAATACACACTTTTGATGAGATTAGCTTATTTTCTGAGATAACTTCAGACTGTGAATATATCCCACTTCATATATCCCACTTCTAGCCATTTAATTGGCTCTGTACATCTTCTTTGTACAATGACAGTAAAGTTGAAATCTCTAATTTAATATCAATATATTTTTTATATTAATCCGAATGTTAGTATTAGATCAAGAGTGTCACCAGCATTATTAGTGGTTCATATTATATACTGATTAACCCCTACTGAATCCAGAACAGACATAAATACTGTTTTTCAGAGGCTTTCCCAAATTCCCCAAATAACTATTGAAGTCTCCAATAATTAATGCTTTGGCTAAAGAAACAACAGGGTTTGAAATAAAATCCACAAATTCACAAAGTAGTTCACAGAGTATGGTAGGTCTAATAGTAATTAGTGGATTCCACTTTTTTTGTGGCTATGTACAGTACGTTATGTTAAATGTAAATAATTCCAAATGAATAAAATTTGTGTCTAGGTGTTTCTAATTATAAAGTACTGCAACACTTCCTCCTGTACTAGTTAGATGAGGTTGATGTATTTAACTATATCCTGGAGAACTAGCTTCATTTAATAAGTGTTAATGTGCTGGTGTCATACATTAATGTATACACACATTTTGTTGAGGTGCTGTTGCATGAGAAATCAATAAGGAACCAGTGGCACTGGCCATACATTAATATAACTAATCGAACACGCATTATGAAAAATTCATAGATCTACGATTCCTGCATCTACATCAGTCTATTTTTTAAATGTGTACTTTAACATTTTTGACATACATTATAGAACTAGTTTTAGTTTTCTATGCAACTGTCAAATTCACACATTTAAAAAAAATTAGGTGAATTAAGTACACTGCCTGGCCAAAAATGTCACACAGTCATCATTTCATTAGACTTCCTTTTCCTTTGATTACACTTGAATGGTTTGTAAAACAGTTTAAAATATGCAGTCAGAATGATTTTTAGAAGCTTTAGGGGCCACACATGTGGTCGGATGGTGTTGAATTGGTGTTAAGCATCATAAAAAGTATGAATAAAAGTTAAATTTTTGTTATTTTTGTGATCTTGTGTTGTGGTCATTCATTCAACATAATCTCAACATCATTTTATCAAAGTACTTCTAACAATAAAAAAAAAAAAGGTTGTCCCAATGTTGTGTTTTGGGTGAACAATATTGCAGTGTCATAACAACTTATTTGAGAATGGTCATTCAACATTAAGGTTCCTGCTTGGGAAGCCCAATATCAAATTAAAAAAAATATTATTACGATGCTAACTGGATGATATATATATTTTTTTCTATAACCAGGTCTATAGGTTTGATGTTCCAGAGTAGCTTACCTTCAGCTTTTAAGCATAACTGAAAAAAGAATACAATAGAAAAAATGTTTTGGAGAAGATACAGTAGGTGGCTGTGGCAATGTGCTGCACTGGTGTGATAAATGTTACATAATACTAGGAATAGGAATGCACACTGACAACTGTCTGCCAAAACTACTCAATTAAACCACATTTCTGGCAGTTCGAACTGTGTGTTATAACTGTAGAAAGCCAGTAGGGACATATTCAAGACATTTGAAAAGGCCAGGCTGGAATTGCTTCCCGTCTTGTGGACCACAGGTGATCTGAAAGCCATGTTTTGAAAGTGGAATTATGGCCCAAAACCTTCTAACATTTGTCACGGATTCACCTGTGAAGGGCCTGCATGCCCTAATTTTTCACTCATCGCTCGCAAGGGAAATCGAACTAGCGAACTCATCCAGCATTGTAGCCAGCTTATCAACAGGAATGCAAGGGGGCGGGGCCACCAAATATGCCACAGCTAATGGCACATCTTGGCTGAAGTTCTTGGATTCCCTGCTCCTGCATAAAAGGTGGCTAAAATGCCAATTCTGAGATTGTGAGAAATCAGAGATCTGGGTTAGAGATGGTGAAAGGTGTACTGTGAGTGACACGGTGTGTTCACATGCTCTTTCAGGCTTTGACACTGAGAAGTGTTCTTCGCCATTGGGCAACCTGCCGAGGGTCAGCCACTGACTATGACCGCTGTCTTGGCACTTCTGCCTTTAGTTACAGCCAGCCACCATTAAGATGTCAGCTGTTGCCTCCACTTCTACACCTGCACCTGGTCTGCTGCCACTGCTACCAGACTGCAACAGCCACGTCTGTTCCTTTGCTTTTGACTCCAGCAGATTCACACAAGAGAGAAGCCATGTTTTGGCTCACAGAGTGTGAAAATCCTTGCAGACCAGAGTTCTATCAATCCACACAGGAAAGAAAGCATATTACTGCTTACAGTGTGAGTAGATATCTAGTAAACAATGTCATCTCTGCCAACGCTATCACATCCACACCTAGTGTAACACACATTACCATTACCAGTGTGAAATTTTTTTTGCACACATCAACGCATTCACCAAAATGAAGGAAAAAAAAAACAGTTAAGTGTAGTAATTTCAAAATACTTGGAAGTGTTGTAAATAGAAAATATCGACAATGTAAAAAGAAATTATTACTGCTTAAAATACAATTTAGTGATTGCAATGCTTGACAGATGGGATAAAGACAGAGTCTTGACTGAGGCACTCCTCCGGCATGCAATCATGCATGGATTTTACCAAAGGTTCCTGGTGGGCAGCACCAACTGGTACATTCCAGACACAGACTGCCTCATACTGTCTTTTTGAAGAAACCCTTAAGCATTGGCTTCCCTTTTTGCACTTCAATAAGCTCTTGATCTTCCTTTAACATCTAGCCAGTGACCATCGCTGATTTACAAAAATGCTATTATCTTTTGTGTTTTCAAATTTCGTGCTGAGGATTTTCACAGAGCGGGTAGATAAAAATGTCATGTTTTTTATTTGTGCTGTGTGGACATGAGGGGAAAGGGAGAAATGGCGTGATGGATGGATGGATGGATGGATGGATGGATGGATGGATGGATGGATGGATGGATGGATGGATGGATGGATGGATGGATAGATTGATTGATTGATTGATTTCCTATTGAACTTGGACAAATTGTTGTAACTAGGCCTTTTAGCCATACAGCTGTGGTTAAACAGCTGGTTACCAGGTCACCTGTATAACTTGCTAAGGCTAGATGAACTAGAATACTCGAAATATCCATGGGATGCCTTGCTGCTAATGAAAAAGCATTATTAATGTCCACATCATTATTAAATGCCATATAACCTAGGTGTGTGTCTTCTAAGCTAACAAATGTCTCATATTAATAGTAATTTTGTTGGACTCTATTTGCACATCTCTTGAACTTTATTGTGTAAAAAGTAAGTTGAAGTAATAAATTTGATTTTACAAACCTAATTCAAACCAAATTTATAGTAGCTGTAGTATAAATTATCTACAGTATATGCCACATGGAACATAGACCCCTGGTTATAACAGTTATGTGAGTATGAAATGACCTCATAAACAAGTGAAAGTTAAAGCTGAAACTTTCTTTTCAATATTCTAAGCACCTTGCAAAGGTTTTGTGCACCCCAAGAGGTTTGATAATGTTTACCAAGGTTTTAGACCTTAATTAGCTCATTATGGCTATGGCTTATTCTCTTGGTAGGGCAAAAACTTGTCAGGAAATGTCAGGTGATGCAAGATACAAACCTTTATAAATACTCTGACTCCTCAAACCTTGTCCCAGTAGCCAGAAGCTCCTGTCATACAGCCTTTTTAGAGTGGGAATATTATGCCATAATATAAGGGCCGTCCCCCCATCATGGAACCAGGCTCTGATGATTGATGACTTGTTATATGTGTGACTTTTCACCCAAAACCAGTAAATAGTCGGCAACTGAACAGGAATCAGGAAGATGTGATGTAAATGGCAGCAAACTGGGGAAATAGTGAGGTCTCAGAGCTTCTTACATTCTGGGCAGAGGACGAACAGGGATTGCCTTTTAGGGAGGGCCCCTTATTTGTTAATGCATCTAGAACCACAATAACCGTGGATGGTGGTTTGCAAGTTTTAGCAGGCATACTGATAATATTGTGGTGGACATAAAGTTTTAACCTAACACTTGCCACAGCGGAACAGGCACAAGCTAAAGGCCAGGTGATGATAAGATAATTGAGGTAAATTAGACCATGAGGATGAAGAGAAGGCCCGTGTTTAACACAGAAAGCAAAAGGCTTATGAGGAGAAGCTGAGGAGACAGGTGGTGGATTCAGAGAGAGAGAAGCACTTTATAGGAAGCAATGGGTCGAATGTTCACATACCTATGGCATGAAGAGTCAGATCTCACTTCTGCAGAATTAGATTTCATACACGCCCGCTGTTTTTGTCCATGTAGTGTGAGAGGGATTTTGGTGACCTGATCAGCGTCATTTGTCCGATTTGCATTGTTGCACATGAGCACGTTTATTAGGTTTTATTGTGTTATGACTAAAGTTCAGGGCAACAAACGTGGCCTTATTTTAAGTATTTGGGGATAAAATCCAGCCGTAAAAACTTTTGCAAATCGGGCAGGGTACATGAAATCTCGCGAGAGGAGGTGATATGGCAGCATCCAGTTAATAAAATGCTTTTAGTCTGCTGCTGGAAACTTTGCATATTAAAAACTACAACAAAAAAACAAAACAAAATTGTATAGAATCTCTCTAAATCGTTCAAACTTAAAAGTGCTGAATATTTAATGCCGCAGACATGCAACTGCGCAGATTCAGGAAATCCTGGGAAACGAGAGAAACATGTGTGATCTGAGTACCAGCCCTGTCCAGGTGAGTTCACTGCACTCCACTGACTGCACCCTGAACCTGATAAACCTCAGCTGATGTACAGAGGAGCAGGTGTTTAAAACAACCCTAGAGCACAGACCAGAACCAATTAAATGAGTAATACATGGACTGAAAAGCAACATTACACTTCTGCTGTACAGTCTATACGGTATACATTAATTAGGGAAAATAAGTTTTGGCCAGAAAATAATGATCAATTAAACTGTCCTTATTTACCTTATTTAGCTATTTTTTATTATTTGTTTAATAAATAGATAGAGGCGGCACGGTGGTGTAGTGGTTAGCACTGTCGCCTTGCACCTCCAGGGTCTGGTTCGATTCCCAGCCAGGCTCGATTCCCGTCTCTGTGTGCATGGAGTTTGCCTGTCCTCCCCGTGCTTGGTGGGTTTCCTCCGGGTACTCCGGTTTCCTCCTACAGTCCAAAGATATGCAGGTTAGGTTGATTGGCGTTCCCAAATTGCATGTAGTGTGTGAATGAGTGTGTGAGTGAGTGTATGTGCCCTGCGATGGATTGGCAACCTGTCCAGGATGTACCCCGCCTCGTGCCCTAAGTCTCCTGGGATAGGCTCCAGACCCCCGCGACCCTGAATGCAGGATAAAGCGGTATAGAAGATGAGTGAGTGAGTAAATAGGTAGATAATTTGCTGTGTGCATATGCGTAGTGGTTTGGCACTGTCACATTGCACCTCCAGGTTCTTCAGTACTTGGGCTAAATCTTCCCAACAGTGTTAAACCTGGTTAAAATGGCAAATTTAATATTTGGCAGATTTAATAGCAAGTGATCCAAATGATACTTAACATAGGTCAGAAAAAAAGCAAACCCTAGTCCAAATTAATTTTAACCAGTTCCACCCATGAATTCGGATTTGGGGAATGTCCACAGATTTTGGTGAAAGAGCCACCCATAGAAGATGTGTAACAGGTGTGAAGTGCTCTCACTCCCTGCAGGATAAAGGTGGGATGGATTGTGTGAGGTGTGAGTAAGGTGGCAGGTATAATATGCACAGTGTAAACTGGACTAAGCCCTTAGAATGAAGATAGTCTCTGGAATTCCGGATGGTCAGTAAAACTAGTGGGGAAGGAACCTGAGTTAATACAGTAAGTGACAGAACTGTATGGACCATTAAATGGATAGTAAAATTGAAGCAAAAATAGTTGAGGCCCTCTAGTGGCTGGCTGCGGTACAATTTAAATTTCATTCATCCCTATGTAAGTGAAATGAATAGACTTTTTATGATAGATCTACACAAATTATTTTCAGGATCTTGTTTGGCTGTTTTAACAATATGTCCAGTTTAAATGTGTTTAATCAGAGTTAATTTGATATATTTGATGATAATCAATAGGCCGTGGTTGATTGACAGTCAGTTCATGACTCAAAGTAACATCCCCTACTTATCGAATATTTTAGATGCCTTCGGAAAGACCATGGAATGAGAGTGTGCGTTCAAACTTTTGACTGGTAGTGTATATATATTTGCTCATCGACAAGGTAGCAGTTTACATATCAATGAATGACATCGAAATTGCAATCAGTGCATCATCTCAAAGTGCACTTCAGGTAAGAACTCTCAATTTGTATGCTACTGGAAAAGGAGGGGTTTGTCCTTTAGCAATATGGGCAATAGGCATGGAATTTAAGGGGATTGGGACAGACATATCTACTGTGCATACTCTGGCTTCAATTTTGTCCAGTTACAGTATGTATTCAAAATTGACATGTCTTTTAATTAGACTAGAAAAGACTACAAAACTGCAGAAAGAGAATAAATGGTGCCTTGCTGTCCACTCATGTCATTTATTTGGACATGGCTAGCCTAAGAACATAATAAAGGCTCTGTTACCAAACCTTTTAATTCGGGTCGCCTGTCTCTCTTGCTTTCAGACACAATAGATAGGCCTCAGAAGGATGTGACAATGAATGCTATTTAGTTTGGTCTGATGATACAGACCCAATAAACCACCCCGGACTGCGTGGTTGTGCGTGTTGTAATCACAAGATGTCAGTGAAGTTGTGTTCAAGACGAATAAAAAAAATTATTTTCTTTTTGTCTCCGCTTTGACTACAGAGTAAAGTTTCATCGTATGATACTAAAGACCAACTAAGACGCGTTCATACAGTAATGGGTAAGGAGAAAATTCACTACTGTTTGATGTATGGAAAGAGTTTTGCTAAAGAAGAGTCATCTTGAACAACACAGTCTAGTCCACAAAGGAGGGAAACTATATCACTGTATCAAAACACAACAGATCACACACACACACACACACACACACACTCACAGAAGAGAAGCTGAATTACTGCTCAAAGTATGGGAATCTATACAGGAAAGAAGTTGCATTGTTTCTTACAGCATGGGAAGAGTTTCACGCAGGAACATCATCTCAAGACATACCAGGAGAGAAAGCATATTACTGCTCACAGTGTGGAAAGCCAGAGGTTTGCCAGAAAATGTCATCTTCAGCGACATCATCGAATACACACACTGACGGGAAGCCAGATTTCTACTTTGTGGTGTGGGAAGAGCTTTGCACAGCAGAGTGCACTCGGCACACGTCGGTGCAGTCACGCTGGAGAGAAGCTGTATCGGTGCTCATTTTCACTAACAGCAGTATCTACATGTGTGTTCATACAGCGGAGAAGCCATATCGCTGTTTACAGTGTGGGAGGAGTTTTAAAACATTAGGTACTTTTAAAAAGTACAGACACAGACATGTTCAGACAGGAGAGAAGAGTTTTTGGTACTGGATGTGCACCCAGAAAAGCACAAGCTTATTCACACAGCATAAAAAAATGTTAACTCAAAGTGTGGAAAATGTTTTTGTTATTTAGCTGTGTGATTTAATCGATTATGCAATTTAATCTTTTAAATATAATCTTAAATAAATCTTAGTCTTAATTATGGCTTTGTAGGAGACATGACATTTAAATAATCAACAACACAAGTTATATGGCATTTGAATGCTTTTAGCCATTTTGAATAATACAAAGAAATGTAACTGATTAGACAAATAAGCCAGTAAATATTACTGCTGTTTAATTGAATTAAAAAGAGGATCTAGCAGGAGCACAAGCCATCTTAAAAGAATGTCTCTGAATTTAAGAACTGAGCATAAATAAATAAATCTAAAAATAAAAATAAATTTTTTTGTGTGTCTGAATACCCAGCGTATACCCTACCTCACATACTCACATTTTTAATTGATTTCATTTTATTGCCACATACGGTTTCTGAGCCTAGACCTGAGTAACCGAAGCAACGCCAGATCATAACACAGAGGCTTGTACAGTGTGTGTGGAAATGCTTTTATTTTCACCATTTAACATAGCTATGTTTTTTCCCCCTGTTGATGCTTTTACAATGTGCAGTGAATATTGACTTGGGCCCGGTTTCTCGAAAGTTTCTTATCGCTAAATAGTGCTTAAGTAGTACTTAACCTCTCTCTTAACGTTATGGCGCATTTCCACAAAACGTTCTTACGCTAAGTATCTCTTAGGTAAGTCACACGTTCGTAAGGTTGGTCTGGACCAACCTTAACTCATTCTTAGCGTAGT
>JAQMYJ010000039.1:3561724-3574875 GCA_030014305.1 Clarias laeviceps
TCACTCTCTTGAAGGCTCTCCTCACGTCATGCTCGGAGATGATGAACGCGTTTCCGGTGCTGGCAGTGTCTTCCTGTGTGCAGCCGTTAGCACCGCTAGCATTATAGCAATCGGAAGCGGAGCTGGTTGCAGACCGGGATGAAAACAGCATGCTCACAATCTGGAAGCAGAGACAGAGAGAGATTTTAGTAAGAAAAAGGATTCTGTGGGCTAATTCAAGCACTGTACGTTTGATGTTTTGAAGTTGACTATTTCTCTACTTTACTAGGTATACAAGTAAATGACAGACCACTACTTTTACTTGATTAATATTTGCCCTAGGAGTGAGGTTTTACCTTAACTCAGGATTGCCAGATCGACTACATCCCTCAGAAGCCGTCCTGAAAACCAGCTTGCTTTGATAAGAAAAAATTCAGTCCAACAACTAAAATTGGAAATATAAAATAAATAAAAAAATCCAAAAATCAAAACATGACTTTGCAGGAACTTGTTTTTTTCACTTTTTCCTATAACAGTCCAATAAGTTTGTGTGTGTGTGTTTACAGTAAGTTTTAAAATTAAACAATACAAGCATAGCAGAAAATCTATCTGAGCTGAGATGCTTTAGTTTTGATTAGTTTGAAAATGCATTGAGCATTGTTCTGTGTATTTTAAATGCACACATCTCATCCTGCAAAAATGTCTAACAATGGCTTAGCATTATGTGTGGGATGTTATAAATGCAGCTGTCCTTATTTCATGTCGTTTTTGGTCCCAATTGGTGGATTTTTCCTCAGCTTTGATTGCAGTGTTCATAGCTTTATTATCAAGGAACACACTTTGAGACCATATAAATGACCCATCATTTTCATGGTACAGAGCTTTAAACTGCCCAATTTTTTTCATTACCTGCACTAGACTTTAGACATTTTTAACCCAAAGATGATAAAATAAGTAGCTCAAAGGGATAACTGGTCCAATCTGGCAACACGACTTGCGGCTTCTTTACAGTGTTATTTTCTAGATTGACATGATTGGTTGGTTGGTACACAATACATTGTAATCATGTGCATGCCTATCCATAACTGTTCCATGCAGTTCAGAATCGTTCTGGGTTAAAAGTGAGCAGTACAAATTACTAGGGTCAACATAGTACAATTTCTGAGCCGATTTTTAGGGGTGGAGTGAATTCAGAGATAAACCCATGGTCCACTCAACGACAATGAAGATGGTATTGGACTCCGGTGATGTGGGCAATTTTTCTGTGATGGTTTGTGACTGCAGTCGCCCAGTAAAATAGGACTGAAATTGCCATGAACAGTTTACTTTTTTTTTTTTACCACAGCTTTTATCAGTGGAAGTGGACTTTATATTAACTTAAACACCCTTTATGTTATGTTATTAAACATTCATCCTTATACGATAGACTGATTTGTTGTAATAATATCTCATATCACGCATATAACGAGGGTGGGTTCCCTGTTGAGTTGGGTTCATCTCAAGGTTTCTTTCTATTGTCTCACTATTGTCTCACGGGTGTTTCATTGCTCAGCTTGCTCATCAGGGACAATCTGGTAATTTATACTTTTTTTTTTTACATTTGTCTAATTTATATCCATTATACACTCTATATATTATAAAGTCACGGATACATCAGTGACAGGTACTGTATTTGTTTAAATCTGGCACGGCTGGTGGCAGATGATCATCAATGGACCTTGGGCTTGCAAAATAGTGCTCCTTCAAAGGGAGGCGTGGAGCTTAGCTTGAGGTTAGGAAGTCTGGACAAATGCAATGCGCTCCAGGGACTTTAAAGACGGACGGACTGTACACCGCTGTTAGTTTGCACCTCATCAATTTTAGTTTTGGTAGGCAAGCCATCGTGACACTGCCGCCGAAAGGGATGCCTTAACATTAAGGCCCCCTACCCTAGTTGGGATCGTCGCCCATGCAACAAACAGCGACAGCTATGTTGACTTTCATTAAATGTGACACCTGCCGTTGGCTGCACCGAAAGAGGACTGGGTGCAACCATGCCGCAAAGGTGGCTGTGAGAGCCATTGTCTATGCAAGTCTAATTTGCCACTCTGTCACCACCATCGCCCGCCAGAAGCAAGGACAGAAGCGTGGCACATAAAAATGGATCATGCCATGTGCCCCAGGAGCTCTAACGGTGGACGGATTGTACAATGCTGCTTAACTGCCTGCCGAGGGACAGGCACTAAAGGACCACTATTTTGCAATTGTAGCCAACCGGCCTCACCAAGTCCTCTTTTGATGCGGCTATAGGCAGGGGTCAAACACGACGATGGAACATACAGTATATATAAACACACACACATATGAGGATGAATTTTAAATTATCGGCACTCTGTCATCTTTTATTAGAAGTGAATCTTTGTACTCGTAGGGCTGCTTTCAGGGGATCAACCAGGTAAAATGGAGCAAAAACAGGACTATAGAGAAAATGCTTTAACACCTCAATGTGAGCAGAAATGTGCGGACGTGCATGATAAACAACTGTTAACAGTGCTTATTGCAGTGAGATGCTTATTGAAGACCATCTCACTGTAACGAGCCTTATTGATTGTTGAACCTTTAAGAAACTTTCACTTTCCCCAGAGATTGATCCGATTTTGCTTGCAGATATCCAAACACTTTCTCCAGACATACTGCTCAGTCCTTAATAATAAAAGTCTTTAATAAATAATGGCACCAGGTACACCCTCAAACCACAAAAAAAAAAAATCACTGCATGCTGCTCTTCTTTCATGCCAATCACAAACGGGTCATGCATTTTTGCTCCAATCGCAGTTACAAATGAACTGATGTAACACATTTACACCTGCACAGCAGTGACTGGCGAGACAGTAGCCTTGAAAGTGGTGTTAAGACAGAAATTTTAATATAATCGGAGTGCAGATTATTTTTGACTCTCCCTCATATATGTCATTTCTACAGAGATAAATTGTACTAAGTATCGAAACTGAACCTGAGGTGGGGAATTCAATTCAAAGCAACATTCCTCCTATTCTGAATAGTTTTATCCAGGTGCTTAAGTGAATTTTCTTTTATATTACTAAAGAAAAAAATCCTAGTGTGTAGGCTATACATCTGAAGTTATGGTTATGGTTTTTCAGTCGTGTCTTTCATTGTCTTTAAGCACATGCACTTGTCTTGGCATTGTTCGGGAGACAGGCAGAGTTCTGACAGGGCTTCAGGACTCTCTTTCTATGGTGCTTTTTGTATCTCATCAAGAGCAACAACAAAATGTCATAGTATCGCAGAGCTTATGTGTACTTAAGTTCAAACTCATGCTCCGAGCCCATGTGTGTGTTGTGGGTTGTGTGTGTACTCTGACCTCTCTGTTACTGTCTCTCTTGCTGGCTCAGGGCACCTAATAAAAAGAAAAGCATCACACAGGTGATAGGCACAAGTGAGTTACTACAATTTACCTCCTAGTTGTGGCCGATGCTCAACCATCATTATTATTATTAATATTATTATTATTATTATTATTATTATTATACTCCTGATCCACAGTATACAAAATGGAAATGAGCAATTCTGCTTCTTTTCAAATAAAATAAATATTGTGTGTTTTACTCATTTGAATGTATCCTGAAAGTATATAAAACAGTGTGAATCTCAGCTCTCATCATAACACAGAGAGGATGTTAAATCAGAGCTCTCTCTACACACTGATTCCAAGCTAATATTAAACCTCGCTGTAGGGAACCTTAACAATATTTTGCACTCAGGCTATTGAAGGGATGATTGCATGCAATGTACTGTATTTATCCCAAATAAAACTTAAAGTGAAGCTCATGTTGTGAACTTTTCTTCGGTTGGCTCGAGTAGGAGGTCTAGAACATGAAAAGGATGAAAGGGCAACAAGGAAAGCTGCTGCATCTTTATCAAGTAAATTATTATGTCAAGACTATACTTGAAATGATTTCATAAGAACGGGTATAAATATGCAAAA
Organism: Clarias laeviceps; assembly: GCA_030014305.1. NCBI lineage: Eukaryota > Metazoa > Chordata > Actinopteri > Siluriformes > Clariidae > Clarias > Clarias laeviceps. Next base: position 3,565,689 of record JAQMYJ010000039.1, read on the forward strand.
CACTGCAGCAAAGCCGACTATGAATATGTATCGACTTTCATATTCCTCAGCTGTACGATCTCTTTGTATTACGGCTATTGCTTTTGGTCGTTTACATTTAGACACCTGTATATTTTCAACTGTTTCATTACCATTTTAATCAAATGTCAGCTATCAGTGAAGCAGGATGAATTAGCTAAGGTGTCTTTAACCTTGTCGCTTTCCCTCAGCTGCAGTAAAAGCAAAAAAAATTAATTAATTAATTTAAAAAATGAAAAAAAAAAAACGAAAAACTGTGTATCTTATTTGCCATCAAAGTGAACTGCGTCATGTGAGAATTTGGTATCTCCTTGACCTTCAAAAACCCTCCCGTCAATATTTGATTACACACCAGGGGCTGATGTCATGCTGCCTCTGAAGTTTAACAGCATCGAATCACAGACAGGAGATGTTTTTAATCAGTGACTGACCTGCATGTTTTCCTCCAGCAGCTCTACAGGACCAAAAGTACTCCTTTCATTAATCACAGCACATGCAGGTGGCCACAGCATCAATGCAAACAGCAGCTGGAGGATTTTTCCTTTGAGTTTATCTCAAATTTCAGACAATGCAGAAGCTTCGGTATGAATGCCACAGATAAAACACTGAAAACAAGCATTTGGCATGGCCGCCCAGCATGTACAAAGTAATACTGCCACCTCATAGTTCTATGGTTCTGAGATTAGAATGGTGTTTTCTGTGTATCTGCATGGGTTTCATCTGAATTCACTGGCTTTTTCAGACTTTTCAAAAACATATGGGTATGCAGGTATGAATATGTTTTTTCAATGCTTGTGAATAGACTTGCATTCCGTTCTCAAGACAGGCTCTGGATCCACTGCAATCCTTAGTAAAATAATGTGCATGCTGAATATAAATAAAAGAATAAGGTAAGTTCTAAACAAAACCAAAAAATACAATAATAATAATAATAATAAAAAAATCTAAAAACACTTATGTAAATTTACTGAGCCATTCATTAGGTAGACATGTTTAACTGCTCATTAATGCAAATATCTAATCAGCAACTCGTTGCGTTTAGGTATATAGGCACGGTCAAGACGATCTGCTGAAGTTCAAACCAAGCATCAGTAATCAGGAAATGCCTTGTTGATCCCAGAGGTCAGAGGAGAACATCGCGTTACAACCATGGTTTGCCAAAGAGCATCTCTGAATGCACAACACATCAAGCCTTAAAGCTGATGAGCTACAACAGCAGAACACCACACTAGGTGCCGCTCCTGTCAACTAACCGGGAACAGAATCTACAATTCAAATGGGCTCACGAAAATTAGACAGAGCAAGAATCTGGTTTAAACAACATGAAAGCATGGATCCATCCTGCCTTGTATCTACGGTTCAGACTGCTGGTGGTGGAGATTTTCTTGACGAACTTAGTACCAATTGAGCATTATTTAAATCCCACAGCCTGCATGAGTATTGTTGATATCCATGTCCATCCATTTATGACCACAGGATAATGCGGCATGTCACAATCATCTCAAAGTGCTTTCTTGAACATGACAATGAATTCACTGTACCTGGACAGCCTCCACAGTCACCAGATATGGACCAAAATATCCCCCAAACAGGTTAAAGGAGTCTAATCCAGTACTGGCCAGGTGGATTAATAATAACTAATAAGGCATCATATTACAGATGTGTGTACTGATGTGTTTGAAAATATCAATAGATCATCTTTATGCCTCGTAAAAAAAAAGCTTGTCTTGACAAATTTCAAACAGCGACTTTTGACACAAAATTCTATTAACGAAATCCAACAATTTCTCCTATTCACTTGGTAATTTGCAATTACTATTAACTGCTGCAAAATTATCCAGCCATCAGTCAGTTAATGACATGTAAATCAATGCATGAGTGTGTATCCATTTTGTCTTTGTACTCAAGTGGAAAGTACAACTGTGTTCTTGACATGGTTTACTGCATAATAAGAGACAGACCTTCATTAGAATGTACACAGTAAATAATCTTGCTTGTCTGGCTTGACCACTGCAGCATAAAGCATGTCGCTGTTCACTCTTACATGTTCAGGAACCATGAAACAAGAACATTCTTGTGCATCCATTATGCCATTTTAATGATTGGTGTGTGTGTGTGCATGTGTGTGTTATTGACTGAAGTTTATAATGTTAACCTGTCACTGTGTCATGATAAATTCAAATGCAAACAGTTTTATTGACTCATCATATGACTACATTAGACATCATCACTGAGGAAATTAGAAAACTCACAGCCACAGCAGGTAATGATTGGGTCGACGGAAAGATGACCTTTAATCCGGCTAAGAATTTTCTTCTCACCTGCATGTGAAACACAGGGGTCGCTATGGAAACTGAAAAGACATCATATTTCATCTATACAGTAGTGAAAATAATGGATAACATCTATATAGTGAAATTGTGGAGTGATTTTGTTATCCTTTAGAAATGTTATCCTAACATTCTAATATTAATATTTATTAATTGATCAGAAGGTGCTGATTATTATTATTATATAATAGCAGCTCTGACAGTATTTATAAGAAAGTGGGACTGTTGATTGTGCAGAATAACAGAACATAGTTCTGAGAGTAAAAACTCCATTTATTTCGCTCTATAATCCCCACTTATGGGGATAATGCACTTATCTCAGTGTTTCACTAGTGCCTGGAGACCATCAAGGTAGAAAGATTTCTCAGTACACCAGAGCCATGATCGGACTGCCTGCTTCATGTCTGAAACGCTGGCCTCCCAGGAACTCCTTTAATGGCCTAAACTTGTGGAAATGGCTTGGGGATGTGGCAATAACTCCCAGCTGAGTTCCTGTGATGTGCAAGTGGTGTTGGTGAATGATCGTGTGTGTACAGTTCCAACAGACAGATGCGTCTCTTCCACAAGTTGGAGACAAGCTATGTGTCAATTTTCAAGGATCAGGCGTTCCATGCAATCCATCTGAATGTTCACGGGAACGACTGCACTGGGCTCTGAGGGGCTCAGCTGGGATAGTCACACACGGATATACAGTACTGCCTCCTTAAAAATGTTTGACGATTCAAATGTTTTACTGAGTCTCATCACTGTACTGTGTTTGAAGCTGTACTGTGCTTTCATTTAATTATTATCAAGAGAAAACAAAGGAATATTCCTGTATGTGCAGCCTTTTACTAACCTGTTCTGTGGACTTTCTACAACATATTGTGAAATTACGTATAAACAATGTATAAGATGTGGGCGGCACGGTGGCGTAGTGGTTAGCTTTGTTGCCTTGTACCTGCAGGTTCTGGGTTTGATTCCCTCCTCTGTGTGTGTGTGTAGTTTGGATGTTTTTCCGGTGCTTGTTGGGTTTGGCACCCTGTCAAGGGTATACCCTGCCTTGTGCCCCAAGTCTCCTGAGATATGTTCCTGTGACCTTGTAGACAGGATTAAGCGGTTATAGACAATGAGTGAGTGAGTGTATAAAATGTAAGAAGTGTTGTGCTTTCATTAATAAATAATTGTTAGCATTGGGAAATCACTCATGTCTAAATGGAAAATATTCCAGAGCTGATAGTGTTTTCATTGTTAATGATTAATGCACTGTAACGACGCATAGTGAAACCCATAGAGAAGCCCAAAGAACTGTCCAGCTTTGAACAGTTCTATCACACAGCCTTCTGAGGAGACGAGCTCACAGAGGAAGGTGGGTGTATTTCTATACTGAGTGGTTTAGATTTTAATATTCCATTTGTATGTGTGTGTGTGTGTGTGTGTGTGTGTGTGTGCTGTGGGACATAATTAAAGCAATTTTCTGACTTCAGAGAGTCCATTACTTTGACCATACAGTGTAAATAACACCTATGGTGAGACGTCTCATCTGTGGAATATCGGATGAAGAGCTTGTGATAAAGTGCATGAAGGGAAAAAGAGTTCTAAGAAATATAACCATAAACAAATTCTAAAAGATTTATGAAGGTATTTAATGATCTGGGTTTCCTGCGAGTCTGACATGAACTCGGATGCGAATCAGTGGATCTCTGTGTTAATTACAGGAGCTCTACTATGCACACTCTTCTCAACTCTACGCACTTAATTTATCAGCAGATCTTTGTTCTGCAATCACTCTCCATAGTACCATCAAGCAAATATAATCAGGTCACCTTGGAAGGATAATAAATCAGGTGCACACAAACAGATACAAACCTCCCAAGATATTTCCGCCAGATGTCCTCAGCTTAGTTAAAATGTCTTTCTATGAGCTTATTTTTCCCTGTCATATAAAAGTCACTTTTGCCATGAAATTTTAATTAAAAGAACAAAATCTTAAAGCCAGGTATTTCCAGGGATACAGATTGATAATACAAGGCATTAAGACATTAACCCAAAGACAAATGAGAACTGTTTGAAGACACAATCAGACAGGCATTGAGGAAGACAATTAGATCTGCATTGGTGGAAATATCTATTTCACTCATTAAAATAGGGTTTGCTGCATTATTAATAAGCTGTCTGTCTCTGTATTTTTGTCGAAAACTGAAATATAGTTGTGCTTCAGTTGTTCTAAGAAGGTTTTTTTCTTCCTTTATCCCTTTTTGTTTAGCATTTGGTTGATGTTTTTGTCAGCACTGTTTGCATTGGATAAGTGGTTTCCTGACACACACTTCTTAAATAATGGTGGCAGAGGACGGTTGTAATAATTATGATCAATATAGAGTGTATATGATGAGAAAGTGGTGGCTCAGGCGGTTGAGATGGCGGTTTGCTGATCAGACAATCAGTGGTTTGCGTCCCATCACCGCCAGGTTGCCACTTGAGTGGGTCCTTGGGCGAGGCTCTGATCTGATGTAGCGAGCGCAAGAAAAGTAGAAAAGCTCAAGAAAAAAATATACACTGCATATGAGCTTGCTCTACCCCTCATACAGTACTGTATATTTAATGCAAGTTGATTGTTTTAACCTTAATTATTACCTCTTAAGAGCTGTCTCGTAAGGTTGCACTTGATCATTAGCAAGTTACAGGCTTAGTACTTAATAGGCTGCTCAATAACGCACCTAAAACTTCAGCCAATAATTGCCGTTTTCCACTAAAGACATTAGAAATAAGTGCTTCATTGAGTCTCCACGCTGAACAAAAAAATCACAAAGCCACTTTTCCAACAGGGTATAAGATAAGATAGCACTTTATTAATCCCAGCTGAGAAATTTTAATATAACGGCAGCAAATAAAAGAAAATAAGACAAAAGAAAATGTACCAATACAAGGATATTAAAACATACATTAAGAATAGGAATTATATATCCAGGGATGTACTATATAACAGTGTTTATCATTACGTCACTTCAGATGGGATTTATCTTATTTGAAATTAGTATATCTTTATGTCCTTTACTTCTTGATTTGTAAATGGCAAATAATCTTGCAAGTCATTTTTCCTAATGCAGGAACACGCAGTCTGTAATAAAAAACGGTGGCTTAGTGGTTAGCACTGTTGACTTGCACCTCCAGGATCTGGGTTCGATTCCTTGAGTGTATGTACATGCAGTTTGCATCGAGGGGATGAGGCGGGGCACACCATGAACAGGGTGCTAATCTGCAGGACACACACACACATACACACTCATTCACATACTACGGCCAATTTGGGAATGCGAATCAGACTAATCTGCATGTCTTTGGTCTGTGGGAGGAAACCGGAGTACCCAGAGGCACAAGCATGGGGAGAACATGCAGACTCCATGCACACAGATCCTGAGGTGGGATTCAAAGCTGGACCCTGGAGGTGCAAGGCGACAGTGCTAACCACTTAGCCACAGTCTTGCCAATTGAGAGATTAGAGATTAATCATACAAAACTCTATTATAACTTTATTATCCTCTTCTGAGCTGTGAGGAGGTTTAGCAGTGAGATGAGCTCCCTTGCAGTTCTCCAGAGACAGAAATATTCTGCACAGGGGATTTCATTTCCATCCATTCTAATGTTCCTCCTGAAATCCAGGACAGAGACTATAGTCCTATATATATTTTTTACCTAGACATGAAATGATAAATTAGTTAAGTTCTCTGTATATATTTAAAACTACATAACATAGTCTGATTTGACACCATGTATATTTAGAGATTTAAATCAACGTCACCCATGAGGATATGTTTAGTAAATTTATACATGTGAGAAGCAATGTCTCTTGAGCACATGGTTCTCCATGCTGATCCTGACACAGATGGCTTTGTAAAACTTACTGCTTCACTTTTTCTAATATTTTCCACCTTTTAGGACTCGAGCAAGCATCTAAGCCAGCGTAAGCAAGCATTAGCTGTTTAACTTTAGATTTTAGATCCTATCAGCATTGGTCCTTTTTGGGAACTCTTTTGATACAGGAGATATTAATCACTGCATACCAGGAACAATCCACAAGACCCTTTTGTTTTGGAGATGGCACTTGTCAAAGATCTTTACTTTTGTTAATTTTTGTCTGCACTGCAAAAAACTTGACTGGTGCTACTGTAGCAAGTTAATCAATGTTATTATATCAATGTCACATGTCATATTTATATGACAATAAATAAGAGACCAAATTTTTAGCATGTGACTAGATGGGGGATTGTGTGTTCAAGCTGTTTTGAGAATTTCATTTCTAATTTCAGAAATGAACCAAAGCCACCGAGAAACAAATGTAATAATGTGGGATAAAGATTCAAGGGTAGGATGGTGGAGAGGAATTAGCACAATGTGTTCATGCCACTTGCACACGGACTATAGGTTGTTCTTTAGCTCACAAGTCAGTTACAGTACCTGGTGTATATTAATTAAGCCATTTTTAGGAATAACGTGTGATGGATACACCAATCACGTTTGGGTACAAGGCAAGTGAAGAGGGTGAGATTTCAACTAAAATCTTTGCAGCAAACAAAGATTTACAGCCTGTTTACGCTGGCTTTGTTTTCTATATGTATTTCAGTGTGAAGTAATAGCAATCTGTAATTGTGGACAGGATTATTGTGGTGTTTTAGCTGCTACCACTTGAATTACAGCTCAACAAAGCCTTTATTTGTCACACAGTACAGTACAGTGAAATTTTGCTCATCACAAAAATGGATCATTTGATAAATTGCCTATTTCATCATGTGATTTGCTGCTAAGTATTTAAACTACAGTGTAAAAGTACTATCTTAACCGATGTCATAAGTTTGTATAATGAATATCAGTTGTGCTTAGCACTGTTGCATGGCACCTCCATGGTCAAGGTTCGAGTCTCAGCACTGGGTCTGTGTGCGGGGAGATTGCCTGATCTCCATAGGCCATAGGTCTCACCATAGGCCTCACCATAGGCCTCCACGTATGGATGGGTAGATGGATGGTGCCATTTAAATATCTAGTTTATTGCAGTGAATTTCCTATTGTAGATTATTGGGTTGTAAGGCTAATTAAAAAAGAAAACAAAACTGTCTGATGAGATTTAAAAAACAATTAATGGTGTATAAATGACTTAAGTTTATGATGCTGAGGGTCAGTAACCTAGTGAACCAGCATAAGGGTGTAGTATTAAATGACAGACACTTACTGTAAAATGCATGTAATGAGATCAGAATTCCATAATTAAAAGTCTGCAAAGAAAATTATTTCAAATATTAATTTATTCTTTTGTTTTGTGTATATGGTTTGGGCTGGGCTGGGTTGTTGCGAACGGGGCTCAGCTTTTTTTTTTATATGCTGCTCCAAGGAAAAAAGTTGGGAACCACTGGTCTAAAGGACCAATTATTTGACATCTTTAAGATCATCTGGACATCAGTCAGGAATAACCCCTGGAGGTCGCCTTGCACCCAGAGGCTTTGTGTTCAGTTTGGGTTTAATTTCCCAGAGTGCACCTTTGTCACTTGTTCAGTGTCATCACCTGCAGCTTATTTACTCATAGGTGTATAAATAGCCATTATCTCAGTCTGTTGTTTGTCTCGCGTCTGGTTTGCTATCTGTGAAGTTACCTATTCTAGCAGCTGTTCTAAATCTGTGCTGCGTTTGTGTCATGGATAGTCCGTCTATTTTGGTTTTGATGTATTCCCATGTTAGTTTTTTTTTTTTTTGCTTTTCTTATTAAAAGTCTTAACTCCTGCACATACAGTATGTCTTGCCCAAAATCCTGAAATCCTGACAACATCTGGACATCTGGAGAGATGTGTGTTTTATTTTCTGCCCTTGGAAAAATGGCCAGTTTGAAAAAGAGCACAGTTACTGGAGTTATATGAAGAGATAAACTGACACACCCTTAAAGGATCCAGAGCCACCCTGGTGGCACAAGGGGCAATATTTTGTGTTTTAATGTTTTGGCTGATCAATGTACAAAACTGAGTGATAATAATTAAAAATAAAGATTACACTTTTTTACCTGTCACAGCAACCCAGTGTAAATTATGAAAATCACACTTTCGGCATACAGAGAAAGGGTTCATAAAAATATATTGACCATAACAAGCATCAGCAGTGGCCCTTATGCTAGAGCTACCTGCTCTTCTTTCTGTCCTCATTGCCAGGAAGCTAAATTGCAGCCTGCCTTATGTGACACCATTATAGACAGTCATCATTATCGTCATCAAACCATTTGTCCGCTTGCTGCAGTGATTTTTTTAATATGGTGTAATGAATTAAGCTTTTGCCCAGGCGCTGTAGTGATGCAAGGATGATGGTAGAAAGAAATGATGTGTGGCTGTCCTTCAAATCTCCCAATCTCAACATGATCTTCTATGTAAAAATTTGTAAATTAGTTTAAAAGCTAATTGTTAAATAAACTGTCAAAGATACCAAATATTTACTCACTCCAGTGAAAAAAAAATAAAAATACACTTAATGTATTACAAATATATTGAAATCTTCAATAGTACATTGCAAATATATTAACAAAAAGTTGTACCTCAGTTAATATATAAAAAAAAAGTATACTAACATCATGCTTTTACTAAATTTTGGAATTAAACTTTAAACATACTTCAAAATAATTGTATTATTGTACACAAAAATATATTATAGGAAAATATACTTTAAGTGAAAGGTTAGTCTAATTACCAAAGCACACTTATTTAAACTTTGTTTTTTTAATTTATTTTTGGTATATTTAAAAATATATATATACTTGAAATAATCATTGTACAAATGTACAGAAAGTATACATTAGAATACAAATTTTAATATACGGTAGTCTCAGTATA
>JAQMYJ010000039.1:3577322-3589547 GCA_030014305.1 Clarias laeviceps
ACTTCAAGTATACTAATCATTAGTCTGGCTGCAAGTACATTTAAGTATGCTTTGGCATGCTAGGATTTAATATACTTTTTTTTTTTTTTTCTTTTTACTTGGGTAGAGCACTTTTGCAACCTGAGAAAATGAAAATTTTTATTTTGTGGCATTCTGTCTGAAAAATGCCCTGGCCACTCTGGTGTAAGGAAATCAATATGCATTTTACAAATAAATCAGCTGAACATCTATTTATCGTATTTATTTATTAAAAAAATTCTCAAATCTTTGAATGTATTACTAAACAGTACTAGCTAATGTGGTGAGTAATGAGGATAGTCTCTCTGTGCATGTTTGACTATCCTGCAAACAACACTATTTGTTTCTTTTGTTCAAGTTATTTTACGGCAGCCCCGAATTCTACAACATAAATTCTGATTGGTAATGAATGTAAGGGTGGTTCGAGACTTGTGATGAAACGTCTGATGAATGAAGGCTGTAAAATCAATTGACATTTACAAAACACTTCAAGCACAGAACAGTAATGTTTTAAGGAAGGGCGAATGTCCATGAATGATGAGAACAGTCGAGAAGTCTTGGAGCTCACCGCTTAGAGCCTGGAATGCCTGATCCTTGAAAATTGACGGATAACTTGTTGCAGAAGAGACACATCTGTCTGTGGGAACTGAACACAGAATCATTCACCAACACCACTTGCACATTACAGGAGCTCAGCTGGCCGTTATTGCCACATCCCCTGTGCAGCCCTGACCTCACTCCAAGCCATTTCCACATGTTAGGGCCATTAGCGGAGATGTGAAGCAGGCAGTATGATCATGGCTCCGGTGTACTGAGAAAATGTTCTACCTTGATGGTATACATGCACTAGTAAAACACTGGGATAAGTGCATTAGTGTAGCAGGGGATTACGGTGTATAGAGAAATAAAGGTAGTTTTTAATCTCAGAACTGTGTTGTCAAACGTCCCTGTTTCATAGCTCTCCTGTTATCTCTGTGTTAATAAAAAGCTCGAAATGATGCAAAAACAGCCACCTGGCTCACCACTGTGTGTAAAAATGATCCACATAGTGCACCAACAGTTCTCTGTGTGTGTGAGAGAGAGAGAGTTGGGGGAGAGACAGCGGGATAGAAAACGAGGAGAAACATCAGGAAAAGACATCACATATAGGAATTCAATTCCTGGTGTGTGGTGTTTATTTCCAGGCCATGGGAGTTCCTGAGGCTCTCCACATGTGGTGTGTGTTACAGCCTGCAGTCAAGATGTTTTGCCTGCTGTGTGTATGTGTTTGTGTGTCTGACTGCTTGGTATAACACTGAGAAAGGTTGATATTATCAACAAATGAATAAAAAGTGGTCCTGTTTAAGGGATCAAATTGTGATCGGTGTATTACACTGGCACTGGAGTAGTGCTGCTGCCTCACAGCTGCAGGGTCCCAAGTTTAATCCTGCGATAACTTGCTGCCTGTGAGGAGTTTCACTTTCACATATTCTCTTTCCCTTCGGTATCTTTGTTTTCCTCCTACCTCCATGAAACCTGCCACTAGGTGGATCAGTCATGTTGAATTGCCCTCGTGTACTTTTATCGCCGTGCATCTCATCCCACCTCACACTCTAGATCTACCAAGACTGAAAATGTTAGGCCTCCAAAAAAATCTTAGAGTGTATAAATCTAATAAATAGTGGGCAAAGGTTGCTCAGTGGTTAAGGTGTTGGAATGCTGACCAAGAAGTCCCCGGTTCGAGCCCTAGCACCACTGTGCTGCCACTTTTGGACCCATGAGCAAGGTCCTCCACCCCGAGTGCTCAGATACAACTTGCCGTTGGGCTGGCAACCCTGACCCCATACGTACCTAGCACAGAAATTATGGATATCTGTACCTCCAGGGTAAGGAGTATCTATGTCCGATGTTCCGGGTTGGCATGTAGACAGACTCTAATCCTATATATAGTAAATACCATAAATCATTCATACTTCCCTGCAGTATCAATTACACACATTCAAAAAATTTGTCTGCCATGAAGGTCCCTGCATACATTTTTATCATATAGGTATGATAATGTTTTTGGCTCCTCTCACACTAGGGACTCGGGCACAGATCAGATTATATTCTGTACAGTTTCCAGGCATGAATTTGCATACCATGCCCAGGGCCACTTCAGTACAGTGTGGCAAGGCATGGTTAAAATCAGGTAAAGGTAAGAAGGCAAGGCAAGTTTATTTGTATAGCACATTTCATACACAATGGTAATTCAAAGTGCTTTACATAAAAGAAAAGAAAATAATCATAAAACGAAATAGAAAATAATAGTAATAAAACTTAAGATTTTTTTAAAATTTGATTTAAAATAAAAATAAAAACTGTTTGCAATGAAACTTTTAAACTAATTAAAATTTAATTTAAAATAAAAATAGAAAACTAATTAAAATGAATTAAAATTTAATTAAAAATAAAAATAAAACAGTTTAAAATATTAGGTAAACATAAAATAATAAAGAAAGATAACCGTATGCAGGACAGTAGGGAGACTTGGACTATGACGATGACATAGCTTACTAGAAAGCAAAAGCAAGAGAGAGCACAACTAGCAGAATCAGTCGGCCAAGCAATACAAAGTAAATGATCTATCAGTCTTGAAAAAAATCTGCATATTCTTCTACCTCTAAATGGAAAGCTAATGGAAATTGTTGATGATTTTAAATGCCTAGGATAAATGGTTGCAAATACTCTTATTGCTGTCATATTGTCGTTATGTAAAAGCATAAGCGTCCATAGTCTTCTGGATGCTAAAGCATATTTGACAAAGTAAACATGATTCAACTGAACTCATTCCATTCAGATGTTCAACACCACATGCTTGAACATTCTCCTGTACAGCAGTGAAATGAAAACCTCTAAAACCATTATAAAAAGACAACTGACATGGGTAGGATATGTATTATGTAGAGACCCAAATAAAACCATTAGAAAATAGACTAAAAGTTCCTCAGCAAGGTCATCCAATAAAACTTAATTGACATTGCCGATACCATTAACACCTGATTGGTAGTAGTAGCCTTGATTGGGGAACGTACCAATGACAGGTGGATAAAATTAGGGATACAATCTGAAAAAAAAGCTGCAGAGGATCGGATCGGAAGAACTAGAGAAAAATGATCAACTGCACAAGGTCTGCTACATAATGGGGGGTGACAGTTTTACTTGAGGATGATACAAAGCAATCAACAGCTTTACAATGAGTTGCTGTATATAAATCTGTTATATGCAGAATTGATCAACATTATTATATAATCAGAAAGACGCTGAATATATCTATATAAATAAAAGAAAGTTTTTTTTTCTGGACATTGGTCAGAACCTGCGCTTTGAACAATATATTTATGATTCATACATTGGAGGACCTGAAACCAGTCTCGGAAAAAAATTCGGTCTGTCTGTCTGTCCAGCCGAATTTGTCATAGCATCACACAAAACTTTACCATAAATACACAGAGTATGCAGAAGATACAGAAACTACCATACTGCATTTACAAGGCATCCAAATCCTTATGAAACACAAGCTAACCCATGATACAGCGTAGCTTACTCCAAGGTTTAATCCCATGACCAGCAAGTTGTCCCTGTTGGGCCCTTGAGCAAGACCCTTAACCTTCAACTGCTCAAATCGCTCTGGATAAGGGCATCTGCCTAAATTTAAATGTAAAACTGAACTTTTAAAAATAAATGGACAGGTTCCTGCGGAAAGTTTAAAACCCGTTTGTCTCATATGTCCCGAAACTTTGGCACTAATACCAAGCAGTAATGTGGAATGCCATTATCAGATAAAACGTGGATCGTAAGAGCTAACATATCCGCAGCTGATAAAGACATGAGCCCGAACTAAGAGCCCAGTGTTATTTGTTAAAATCTAAATGTTGAGTAAATGCAATGTTATGTGCCGGATTTAATAATCTACTTTAAAATACGCTAGTAATAAGTTACTCGCTCAATGTAAACAAACACCTGCACCAATAAATATTCATTTGAAACGCTAAACTGAACATTTTTACTGGGATTACTTAATAGTTTCACTGACGAAAAAACAGTGGTGAAGTGGTATAAGTACATTTTAATTTGCTGAATTTGTTTTAACAACTGCAAACAACTGCACTGAGTAACAGTGGAACTTCTTCCTCTTATTCTTATTCTTATTATTCAGCTATCATCCAGGTTTACATTCCTTGTGCTGAGAGAAAATGAGAGAGACGTCATTACATTACTTTTATATTGATTTATGCAAACTTTATAAGGATTACAGATTAAGTGAGGGATTAAACACTAAATCATCTAAATTATGCATTGCTGTTTTTCTCAACCAGAATGATAAACAGGAAAACATCTTTTTCATTTGCTGGCAAATAAGTAAAATATCAATTTGTTCATTAATTTGACACGGATAAGATCAGTGATCACAAATATTGTCCCACACACAGTTTCCAATTATTATTATTAGGGTTTTTTTGTGAGGATGAACAGGCCTATAAACAGTTCTTCTCCACTTTGCTTTTATTTCTATGCATTATTATGTTGTGTTATTTATGATGCAGGTTTTCTGGTGCTGGCATTGATGCATTAAGCCAAGCCTTTCTGCTTGAATACCAACAAATCACTTCCTTTACTGTATGTTACCCACAATGCAAAAAAACTTAAACAAACTAAATTAAATAAAATGCTTAGAGGCATTGAAAAATATGCCCTGCATATTCAGTATTTATTTATTTATATACCACAGCATGGTTGGATTTTCATATCTGAGTGGTCAGAAGGTGTTGATTAATTTTCTGTAACAATATTGTCTCCTGCTATACTAATTGAATTTCTGCAACTTTACTGTCAGCTCAAACTAGTCTCTTTTTACCATGTAAAATATGCTGATCATCACGCAACCAGAACAATTTTGTAACAATATGGCTCAGAGCTTGTACTGATGATGGGAAAGAGGAACCAGCAGATGTTCTCCAGGACATCACAAAACATTTGATGGGGTTAAAGCTAAGCTCTGTCGTGTCCATTTCATGTGTCAAAATGATTCCTCATGCTCCCAGAACCTCTCTTTCTTTCGTGTCATCAGGGAAGAAAAATTCCATTAAATGTGATAACCTGTTCATTCAGTACATTCAGGCCGTCAGCGGACTTCATTTTCTTGCCACATAATGTTGCCGATCATAGATCTGTAGGATCTGAAGCAACCACAGATCTTAACAATAGGAAGTTTGCCTTGGTAGAAGTCAAATCCATAAAGTGGTTACCACCTTATCACATACCCATACATGCCTGATATTAGGGGTCTTGTCTATCATGGAATCAATACTTTGTCACACACTGGTCATAGTGCTATCCTGTAGGTTGCCCTCACTTGCTTTGGGAGATGGACAGCAAGATATCTCCCCTTCAGTAATGGCTGTTGGTGTGAATGTATAGATAATTGCATCCCATGGGTATAATTACTGAGGGGATGAGGGACTGTCTACAATCCACATCTTCCATGACCTTTCAGCAGTGTTTGTACACAGTAAACCACAAGGCTCTTTTGTCCATCCCTGAATCCTCAACTGAATATGTGGCACAATATGGCAATGGCTTGCTTCCTACTCTAAGGTTGGTTTAATGAGGTGAGGCGGACAAGACCTACATTTGCTCCACACAGATTTTCCACAGATTTTCATAAGATTTGGTCATTTCTCTCTCTCTCTCTCTCTCTGTACTTGATTGGTTGGTAAGGTCATATTTTTATATGAGTTTTCATAGCACTGGTGTGAGGAAGACACACAACTAACTTTTCTTCCTCAGATAGTCAAGTTTCTGCTCAGCATGCTTGGCAGACCTCTCATCATCTCATCATCTCATCATCAGCTGAAACCTAATCCCAGCAAAACTGAATTGCTGTTTTTCCCAGGTGATTTATCCACCCATCATGATCTTGTGATCTTCTTGGCAATTCTCTGTAACAGGTAACCATGGCAAATAAACTATCCTTTTCCTCTCACATTGCTGAATCAACATGCTCTTGTATATTCCTCAAGGGTTCATCTACAGTATTTCAATCAACAAAGACTACTCAGGAACTTGTCTGGCCATTTCAAGAGTAGTCTACTGCAACTCACTACTGGCAGGTCTGCCTCTGAACATCATTCTGTCTCTGCAACCGATCCAAAATGCAGCTATATTACTTATTTTCAACCTTCCTAAATTTTCTCAAACAACCCAATTGCTATGCTTCCTCCACTGGTTTCTTGTAGCTGCCTGCATGAGAAATAAAACCCTGATGCTTGCCTACAAAACCAAAAAAATGGCCAGAACCCACCTACCTCAAAGCACTTAACACCCTGCACTGCACCACACTCCCTCTGATGCTCTAGAACTGCTCAGTATTCTTAGTCCATCACATACTGGACCAGTATCAGCTTCCATTTATTGATAAAGACTTCAAAGCACTTGTGTAAGTCGCTCTGGATAAAGGTATCTGTCAAACATCATAAATGCAAACGTAAATGTAAACATATAGTGTCCTATACAATATATTCTCTCTGTTGGAATTAACAGAATTATTCAGAAAAATTCTTTTCCAGTGTTTGATATTTGCTTTTTTTTTTTTAATTCTGAAAAATTGTAATTTGGTTCCAGGACACAGCAGGGGGGTGAAGGGCTGGCAAGGACAGTGTAGCAGACTGTCATCTGTCCTCTACCAAAAGGAAATGAAAACCATAACCCCAATAACCTCTGGAATATGTTCTGTCAGGCTTTTTATTTCATTAAGCAATGCTATATTTTGACTTGGTCACTTCAAATAAAACACTAAACAAACACTGTGACATTGATTATATATATATTTTTTATTCTCAGGTTACATAAAAATCTACTCCAGAATGTTATTAAGACTGATCAGATAAATATCAATTATTTGCAAAGTCCCTCTTTGCCATGAAAATGAACTTAATTCACAAAAAAAAAAAAAAGAAAGAAAATCCCTGCATTTCAGCCCTTTGACAAAAGGACCAGCTGAGATCATGTTAGTGATTCTCTCATTAACACAAGTGAGAGTGTTGATGAGGACAAGGCTGGAGATCACTCAATCATGATGACTGAATAAGAAAAACATACTGGAATCTTTAAAAGGAGGGTGGTGCTTGTAATCATTGTTCTTTCTTTGTTAACCATGGTTACCTGCAAGGAAACGTGCAGGCATAATTGCTTCGCACACAAAAGGATTCACAGGCAAGGATATTGCAGCTAGTAAGATTGCACCTAAATCAATTTGTAACCTAAATTAATCAGATCATCTACAGTAGAACTTCAAGGAAAGGGCTTCAATTGTAATGGAGAAGGCTTCAGGGCGCCCAAGAAAGTCCAGGTAGTGCCAGGACCATATCCTAAAGTTGATTCAGCTGTGGGATTGGGGCACCCAAGCCACTTTTCTCCAGGAAAAATATCAAGGACGGATATTTTGCAAAATGTACAAGGATTGGACTGCTGAGGACTGGGGTAAAGTCATTTTCTTCTGATGAATTCCTTTTCCAATTGATTGGGTCATCCAGAAAAAAAATCTTGTCTGAAAAAGAAAAGGTGAGTGCTACTTTACCATCAGTCCTGTGTCATGCCTACAGTAAAGCTATAATGATAATGATAATGTTGTGTCATCTTAACACTTTATGTCCTCGGTAACTGCTTCTAAGTCATTTTGTATGGCCTCTGAACTATCTGTGTTTTGTTTATGGCTAATGTGAACTCCAAAGCTAACTAGATTCTAAAACAAGGCTGAATCCCATATTGATCTCTAACCCATGAACAAGGGCACTACTTGTTGTTTGGAACACTACATAGTGCACTAGATTTCCATTTAATGCTATTCGGGATTCAGCCCCGGAACCAGAAAGTTAACTCTATTGTAGAATAAGTGGAAATATAGTAAGTAAGTTGCGTACGTTTCTCAGTACTGCCCACCACCTTTATGTTTTATTCTTCTCACCTTTAGTTACATAATACCAGTAACAATTTAAAACTCCTTTCACCCCAGTTAATTACACTAACTATTGATGACTAACTGTCAGGCACTAGCTCTGATAGTCACTCACTCACTCACTCATCTCCCATCCTGCTTTATCCTGTATTCGGGGACCTGGAGCCTATCCCAGGAGGCTTAGGGCACGAAGCGGGGTACACCCTGGACAGGGTGCCAATCCATCGCAGGGCACACACATACACACACAATATGGGCATTTTGGGAACCTCTGATAGTCATGGTTAGCTAATTCAGTCAGTCATGGAAGCATATGTGTTTTGAGAGCAAAATAACTGGTTAAATAAACAAACAACTCATAATCTGTTGATAAATGGTGTTTGTGAAACTGTTATATAAAAGTAATGTCACATTCAAGGTCATGCTGTTGTGCTGAATATCATGAACCATATAATGACCATGCCTATAGCCGCATCAAAGCCGTGCTGATATTCAGGACAACAGCACTCCCTCTCATGTGACATTGCTTAAATATATGAAATATTAAAAATAAATACTACTTGGCTAAATGAGGTTATACACCTGACTCAACGAAACCATCATGAATTTTACACAAGATTAAAAAGTACAACAACAACAAAAATATGATATCAATGTCATTAGGAGAATCTAAACACAACTAGACCATGTGTTTAGATTCTATTCTATAGCTAACGAACAACATGCTGATTAACAGGAAGTGAAGTGTTGCAATGTCACAGAACTCATTCAGCATCCAGCAAACAGGTGACTAACAGAATCCATTTAAACAGTCTCTATAGAATTATGAGAAACAGCCAAAGCTCCACAGAAATAATTCATATTCATAAACAATGCATAAACTCTGTTCTGCTAAATGGCATCCAGTTAGCGTCTGTTTGCCAGGCTGAATCTACAGCCGTACATTCAGCTGTTGCCTAATTAGTGTTAATTACAGTAGCTCTTATTCATTAATATTGCATATGTTCAAATCAGAATTGCTAAATGAGCGCATGCAAATTCCGCTATGTATTTCCTTAATTATCAACTCAATTGTGGTGATATTTTTTTTAATACAGAACTTTGGACTCACATTTGTTTTTTATTCCATGAGCTTAAATCTGCTTTCTTTTCTAAAACAAAAAAAAACAAAAAAAAAAAACCTTCGAATAAGTGCCTTTGTATTATAGTATGTATCACAGGGATACTGAATTACTGTATGAGAATGAGGATCTGGTCATAGCAACATTTCTGACATGATAAATGTGTATTAATTTTGCTTGTGATCACTTAAAGGCAAAGCAAATTCCAGGTTTCAGATGGGGTATAAAACCAAGATTGTGCAAGATTGTACTGACTAAAAAAGTCGAAAAAAAAAAAAAAGGGAAAAGATCACCAAGCTTCTATTCTGAAACTGTATGAGCACAGAATACTCATACAAGAAATGACAAAACAAGAGCATGGAGTGCAGGTGTACATGATGAAACTGTATTTTCCTTCCCTTACTGTACATACAGTACAGTTTGAAATCCCTTTATCATCATATGGTTAAGCAGACAAGTGAAGTAATCAAGGCCTATAGGCAATCACAGTTAAGCTAACAGGCTAGGATAACCAATTGTGAGTGTGGTAGTGTTTTTATATAGCAGTTCTATAAACAAGAATGTAAATATTGAGTAAGACACAGTATTACCAAACTATAGCTTATTTCTGTCCGTTAGCAGAAATACATCCTAAAGAAGCCACACACATCTTACAGCACATTGAAAGGGGTTTTTTGGTTAAAAACTGCTTTCCCTTCTTCCACTTCCTATGACAAACATTTTTGAACTTAGAAGTAGAACTTAATGTGGTAAATGCAAACATGTGTAGTGATATATATGGTACTTCACTGGTTCGGAAAGTCTCAGGTTCAAACCCCAGCTCCATCAAGTTGTCACTTTAAGTCCCTTGAACAACGCCCCATAACCGTTAAATGTTTAGATGTATAATAAGATGAATACACAAGTCTCTCTAAATAAGAGTGTCTGCCAAATGTCGTAAATGTATATACACGCAGTAAAAAAAAAAAATATATATATATATATATAAAATCGGTATATTCCAGTATGTTAAAAATCATTGCTTTTTACAGTAAATAAACAGTGATGTGTGAAGCAAAACGATATTTTTTTTTATCATACCCTACATTTAATTCATTTACTTATAAAGGGTCAGGAAATAATTGGATAAACTGCCTTCAGGTGCAATGTATTTAATTCAGTGGGATCTTGATTTCATTAGAGGGAGCTTTTGACAGCATTGCCGTCTAACCTTGAGGTAGCAGCTAAAAGAAGGGGGACAAAAATCAATTTGCAAGTTGTACATAATCCGGTTATAAAGACTAACACAGAGTCTTTATAATTCAGACAAAATTCAATATACACATAAACCAAGCACTTAACTTGCTCAGATTTTAAACTTTTGATCCAGCATTGCATTTTATACCATTACATCTAATATACATAAGGATATTTGTTCAAAATCTTGAACATTCTGAGAGAAAGAACAGGGAGGTTATGACCTCAGCGTGAAATCTGTCAGCATGTTGTCTGAGAAAGAGAGAGAAAGATTTAGTTGTGTAGTTTGTAATTTTAGTAATTTTTCATACCAAGTAAAATGAAATTGTTTATTGAATATTGTGCTGTGTGTGTGTATGTGTGTGAGTGTGAGTGTGCATGTGCATGTTTTCTGATCAATACTGAAGTAGAAAATGATGTATGATGCAGGACAGGCTGTCTATCAGAAAAGGGTTTATTTTCTGAAAGCAATATTAAGCCACCGATTCATTTGATTGCTCTGAAAACCTCTCACCACATCATCAGAAAGCCCTGAAATTGATCATTACACCACATTGTTTACTGATGATTCATCTGTGCACTACTCCTTAATAACTGATTTTTTTTTTCTCTTGGAGTTTAGACATTTATACGGTACAGTCGAGAAGATGAAAGGAAATTTAGAGGTCAAAGGGGCAGTCGTATTAATTTCTCTCCAAGATCTTGTATTGATGATGGGAGAGTTGGACCACTGCATAAAGTCTCCGTCAGCACATCCTAAAGATTCTCAATGGGGTCTCAATTAGGTCTGGACTTCTTGGAATATCCACTCATCTTGGATTATGCCCGTGCCATCAGGGAAGAAAACAATCTATTGAATGAAAAACTTGGTCATTCACTAAATTTAGGTCATCAGCTGACCTTATCTTTGGACACATAACATTGCTGAGCTAAGATCTGACCAACAGAAGCAACCCCACATTATAACACTGCTCTCACAGGCTTGTACAGTAGACACTATGCATGATGGGTGCATCACTTCATCCGCCTCTCTTCTTACTCTGATGTACCCATTAGTCTGGAACAGGGTAAATCTGACTCACCAGACCACATGATCCTTTTTCCCGTGCTCCACAGTCCAGTCTTTATGCTCCCTAGCAAATTGAAGCCTTTTTTATGATTAGCCTCTCATTGATAATTGGTTTTCTTAAGGCTACATAGCTGTTTCAATAATTGCCTTAGTTGTTTTCCTTTGATTGATGCAGGACAATAATTTGGCAGGATATGTCTACTAACATGGTTGTTTATGAAATGAGAAGCTACTCACTGCATCACTGCAGTAATTATCCAATGGATATTTACCCAATGGAAGGCTCTTAACTATTTGTTTAGTTAAATCCAGCATGGTGCCATTTTTACGCTTGGCAGTGTATATTACTTATAATAAAGAGGCAAAAATAGGTTAAACTAATGGTATACAAATTAGAGAATAAAGAGGTAAAAATATTTACATACACAAATGTAAAGAAACATGTTCCCACCTGTACAATGAAATTCTTCCTTTGCTGTCCCCCTAATGAATGCCGCTAAAAAAGTAGAAAATAAGGATAAAAATAGAATAAAAAATAAAAATAAATAAATATGGGTATACAGAAGAATAGGTATATAAAAAAAAAAAAAAGATATATATCAACATAGAATTAAGCCAGAATATAAAAAATATGCAAAAGTAGGAAATGAATATCAAAATATAAACACTGTAAAAACAGACATAGTGTGCAAATTACGCATATATATATATATATATATATACACTACATTTCAAAAGTTTGGGGTCACTTGCAAATTTCTTTGTTTTTGTTTAGTGATTTATTTTCTACATTCTACAACAATACT
>JAQMYJ010000039.1:3589679-3603749 GCA_030014305.1 Clarias laeviceps
TTCTTTAGCCTGGATGTCCTGCATCTCACACTTCTGTACCTCCGGCCTGAGGGAAGTGGTGAGAACAGTCTGTGCTCAGGATGGGTGGGGTCCTTTAGGATGGAGGCAGTTCTTTTGCGGATTCTATGATGGTAAATGCTCTGCATGGATGGCAGCGAAGTCCTTGTGATCTTTTCAGCAGTCTTCATCGCTCTCTGCAGGCATTTGCGGTCCATCGCAGTAGTACTGACGTACCACATGGTGATGCAGTTTGTCAAGATGCTCTCGATCGTACAGCTGTAGAAGTTTTTGAGGACCTTAGGAGACATGCCAAACTTCCTCAGACTCCTGAGGAAGTACAGCCGCTGCTGAGCCCTCTTAACCAGCTTTGTGGTGTTTAGTGTCCAAGTGAGGTCATCACTGATGTGGACGCCTAGATATTTGAAGCTGCTTACCCTCTCCACTTTGAGATCCCGAATAAACAGTGGTCAATAAGGTCCTTTCTCCTTCCTCATGTCCACTATCATCTCCTTAGTCTTGTCAGTGTTGAGGGGGAGCTTGTTATCCACACCTGTTATTAGACTGGCCACCTCCATTCTGTAGGCTGCTTCTTCCCTGCCAGTGATGCGTCCTATCACTGCGGTGTCGTCTGCAAACTTCAGGATGATGTTGTCCTTGTGGGAGGCGAGACAGTCGTGGGTGAACATGGTGTAGAGGATAAGGCTGAGGACACATCCCTGTGGGGTGCCTGTGTCTGTGGTGATACTGGCTGAGGTCCGATTTCCAATCCTGACAGACTGGGGCCTGCCAGTCAAAGTCTAGAAGCCAGTCACAGAGTGTAGGGTGCAGGCCAAGTGTAGACAGCTTGTGGATGAGTTTATTTGGGATGACAGTGTTAAAATCAGAACTGTAATCTACAAAAAGCAACCTGACGTAAGAGTCTTTATTTTCCAGGTGAGAGAGGGAATGATGCATGGCAGCACCTATCACAGCTGAGGTCAACCTGTTGGGCCGGTAGACATATTGTAGGGGGTCCACAGTGTGGGCCAGCACTACTCTCTCAAAACACTCAAGGAGCTCTGTGCACACATTTTGCATTACCTCTTCACTATGTCCCCTTATCTAAGAAAATAACTTTTAGCTTATCCAAAAATAATAAGATGATAATGAATAATGTGGTGTTTTCATTCAGAGAATGAAAGATTCACAGATTTAGGTCACAACGTATCTTCCATAGCATAAGAAGTTAAGAAAGTTCAGATTTGAAATATTTATTTTTTTCTTCACTTACTGTGTCACATCCAGTTATGGATGATTCAGGTAGAAATATTCATCTGAATGAGACATACAGTCTTTGCTTTGTTCAGTGGGAGTCAACATTGCAGTTTCATTGTATTTAATGATGCTCACAATTACAATGCAATAAGAACCTCAGTGAAACTCTGATAGCAATTATTTCAAGCCAGGTTGAATATTAGATGTGGCCTCATATAAGAAGAGCCACACCCCCGACCTGTTACTCACCGCTGCTGTCTCTGGCATGGTGTGGCTCAGCAGTATCTTATTTAAAAAGTCTGTGTGTGCGTTGGCTTAGGTGTCCATGCTCAGGGCAAAGTGATTGGAAAAGTAAAAAAGGAAAAGAGAAGACCTTCAGCAGGTCACAGAAACAACCTCCTGAGTGAAGTTAAATTCAGCATCGCTGTTAGGGGAGATAAGGATAAGGGCCTTTGGCGCTCAATGGAGATTTCAGATGATATCATGCCTGCATTATCTCAATGGAAAAAAAAAAATGCTCCAATGAACTAAAGCAGAGGAAAAATCAATAGACCTTCAGAGCAGCGAGAGACATCAGCTTCTCATAACTCCAGGCTGTGGAGACAGAGAAGCAGTTCAAAAGTTCACATCCTTTTTTAAAAATGATTATTTTGCTTTTCTCCTCGTTTAGTCCTTATGCACATAACAAGTAATCCTGAAATTAACACAAATGATTAACATGCAGTACATTAGTATTAAACATTGAGTACGTCTTTCTAGATTTAGATAATCGCCTAGTTGAAGTCTTAGCATCTCTCCAACAGAACTTTTTTCTTCAGGGAGGACAAAATGTAGGACAAAATCTAAAATCGATACCCTGGTCGATTTGATGGTCTGGTCAATTTGTAGTCTGATATGAGGATGATGGTGAAAATGATGATAATTAAATAAACGATGATGCTGAGCTGATACCCTCAAGCTTGTCTGAGTATTCCTTTCACTATTTTTTTTAAAACTCTCTACTGCACACAAAACAACCTCCCAGAGCGAGCATCTTCAATTTGATAGATACATGGATCTAAAACACATAAAGTGTTTAGAGCTTCAAAGTGCAGCAGAAAAAAATGAAACAAATGGTTTGATGGTGTGGCCTTAAATATGGAGTCTTGCTGATCACACAAACTCACACACACACAACTAGCAACAAGTTTAGCATTATTGATTAATCATATCTACAGGGCTCCTGTAGATATAAATATCATATTTGTGGTTAACCTACAATACTGTATATACCAAGCAGCCATAACATTATGCCCACCAGCATAATGTTGAATAAGTCCCACCTTCTGCAACCAAAACAGTGATTGGACAGTGTGTTCTTACTCCTTAGTATCAGACCTGGCATATCTACAGTAGCTATCACAATTTGACCTTAGTCAAAGCTAATCAAATCCTTACTCTTAGCAACACCAAAACTGCAGGTCTTGTGGGATGTTCGCAGGCTGCAGTGGTCAGGACATACCAAAAGTGATCCAAGGAAGGAAACCTGGTGAAGCAGCGACAGGGTCATGGGTGGCCAAGGCTCATTGATGCACATGGGGAGCAAAGCTAGCCCATGTAGTCCAATCCAATAGAAGAGCTACTGCAGCTCAAATTGCTGAAAATGTTAGTGCAGGTTAAACAGAGCATCACTGTTTTGGTGGCAAAGGTGGGACCTTATCAATATTAGGCGGGGGGGTCATAAAATTATGGATGATCGGTTTACAATATACTAATATTTATTGTCCAGCTCCCCAATCAGATCCTTTCATTATTTTTTCTTTTTATAAATAGACTATATATTATTAAACAGCCCCAGCTTTATCTGTAAAAAAAAAAAAAAAAAAAAAGAAGTGGAAACCTATTGAGGAGTGAGATTGAAATTTAAGTCACTTAAATCCTGCTTGAGTTTGCTCGTGGAATATTTATGAAGCTGAATTTCACAGCAGCTCTGTCGTTCGTCTCCCTGCTGTCTTTAATGTGCTCTTGGAATCAGTTGAAGAGAGATGTGTCTGAGCATTAACCTCACTTGGGCCTACACGCTATTTCATCTGTAACTTGTTCCTGGTTTGATCTCTTCTCTTGTAGAAACTTTCTCCATGCTCAAGCATTTAACTTCTATTACCACATGACACCGAAGGCATTAAAGGCCATTACTCAAAGCCTGCGACTCGTACAATATATAAATGAGACTCGTCTATCAACTCGGTGTTTACATCAGCAGCAGCGCAACAGATTTATGGCTCTGTTAAACTGCCTCACACTCACCTTCCTGTCAAGAAACAGGATAAAAACAAGGATTTGCAGAAAAGGAGATGAGTTTTTCCCACTGGGATTAGCATTGAACAAGAAACACATACAAACATAGACTTTGTACACTCAGTGTATTTTAGCACTGTGGTACTCAAAGCAAGGCCTGGACAAGCCCACAGTTCCTTAAAGCATCCCCAGGGCTATAATGATATTTAAATGTGTTTATGCTGGTAAACAAAAATGATGGTGGTTAGCATTGGAAATCCAACAAATCACCAATGCTTAGCTCTGTAAATACTGACATTTCAATACAGTAAAAAAAAGCAATAAGTTACCCCTTAAGACGTTGTCATCTCCTTTACTGCCATTAACGAGCTGTTGAGCGGCGGCACCAGTCGGAGTCATGCAGTTAACAATGGGATAGAAACCACCACGATAACCGTTTGTGCAATTGCAGGTAGTTTCCGAAATTTTATGTGGCCTATCAGAGTGCAGCCTCAGGTCACCTGATTGTCTAAAGTTTACAGACCTACATAGGCACTTTTTCGGCTGGTGCTCCACACACTGAAAGTTCACATTATCATTAAGAAACAACCAAAACCTATTTTTTAAATAATCGATACTGACATGATTATGAGGCACATTGTACTTTTTTATGTTTTATGATTATTCTGCAATATATAATTATGGTCATGCAGTCTTTCTTCTCTGGATATTTGGAAAGGGGTCAGTGCTCTGGCACCCCATGTTAACCATACATCACTGGTGACATCAATTTTCCATTAATACTTGTATAAACTTGTGATTTAAAGCTGATATATAAACTTATTTAATGATTTCTGACTAATCAGGATCCAGAGTTCACCAGAGTGCTGGTACAATAGTGTTTAGATACTGAAATTCCTGTAGAAACATCATTCATGTTTATGTTCCAGTGAAGACTAATATTACCTTGATAGTAATATTGAGATTTTATATTTTATTCAAGCTTCTGTGTGAGCCTCATATTCCTCTCAGAGCCATGAATACTGCACTGTGCAAATATTTCATAAAGAGATCAGCTGAACGAAGGCACACATCTAAAGGAATTCACGTCCATTGTGAAGGTCCGTCAGCCATTTAATCCAACAGACCCTGTGCAGTGCTGTCACCTGTCCAGCTGGGTCCAGGTTTTACATTAGTGATGCCACATTACACAAGATATGGCAAGAATATGACAAGAATATCCAGATGGCAACTTGAATTCATTTAGTTACATCAGTCAAATATTGTCCATAATGTTAAAAGTGAGGAGCCTGTTGCAAAGATGCTCCAGCCAACAAAATCCAATCCATGTGCTAAAATCAAAATTTTATTGCTCAGCAAGGTCTGCACTTTAAAGTTCCTTATATTATTGAAAACCTGAGATTTCTTAAAATACTGTTGAAACACAGAGGGAATCTTATCATTATGTAAGTTTAAATACCGTTTAGTTTGATAAGATTCTGTCTGTTTCTTATTATACTTCCCACTCACACACTCACTCATTGTCTATACCGCTTTATCCTGTATTCAGGGTCGCGGGGGCCTGGAGCCTGGAGGCTTAGGGCAAGGGTACACCCTGGACAGGGTGCCAATCTATCGCAGGGCACACACACATACACACCCTCACACACTCACACGCTCATTCACACACTACAGGCAATTTGAGAACTCCAATTAGCCTAACCTGCACATTTTTGGGAGGAAACCGGAGTACCCAGAGGAAACCTATTACATATCACTCAACATTAAAAAAAATTATTAAGCTCAATAGTAAAACTCAGCAGGGAAAGCCTTATTAGGACCACATTATAATCATATTCAATGTTTTGCAAAAGTATTCCCCCCCCCCCTGGCCCCAGCTTTCTTGTTGTTTTTCCAGTTTGTTCTATCACACCCTATTATTTATTTATTTATTTATTCACTCATTTATTTATTTGTTTGTGCGTTTTTATTTGGGGGTCTGTATCATTTGATTAGCGCTACATACCATTTGAAGCATGACGATAATAAAAAGAGTAAATTTAAATTTAGTTTTGTGTGTGCATAGGTATTCGCCACATCCACCCAACCTGCCTGCCTCCAATGATCTTGGGGTATGTCTCTATTAACTTGGCACACCTAGCCACTTGGATTTTTGCTCATTATTCAAGGCAAACCTGCTCCATCTCCTTCTAGTTAGGAGGACTTTGTTGGTGTATAGTATGATCCGTCTTCAATTAAAGCCACAGAGCCTTAATTATTTTGAGGGTTTGACTATGTCACTGGTTTCCAAATGTTTTAGGTCAGACAGTCCCTTGTACATCCTGACCTAGTGGACACAATTCCTCAGCAAGCTCTGTGTATGTGTATGTGTGTGTGAGAGTGAGAGAGAGAGAGAGAGAGAGAGAGAGAGAGAGAGAGAGAGAGAGAGAGTGTGAAAGAGCGAGATAATATGTTTATGCATGCTACAAGCAAGTAATAATTAATCCTGCTAGCCAACAGCCACAATAATATTAATGGGGAGCCTGAATGGCTGTGCTTAAAACTAACACCACATTTCATAAAAAGAACATCATACCAACAGTAAAACATGATGGTGGTAGTTTGATGGATTGGGGTTTTGTAGCTTCAGGACCTGGGTGACCCATGAATTCTGCACTCTACCAGAAAATCCTGAAGCAGAATGTCCGGCCTTCAGTACATAATCTTAAGTTTATTGGGGTTATGCAGCAGAACAATGATCCAAAACATCAGCAAGTCCCCCTCTGAATGGCTCAAAAAAAAGAAAAAAAAAGGATTTGGAGTAGCCTAGTCAAAGTCTGGGCTTAAATCTGATGGAGATGCTGTGGCATGACCTTGAACAGGTTAAACCCTCCTTCATTCAAGTGGCTGAATTTAAATAATTCTGAAAAGAAGAGTAGGCCAAAATTCTTCTACATCAATGTGAAAGACACACTGCAGTTGTTGTTGCCAAGAACCAGTTATTAGGTCTAGGAGCCATTATTTTTTCAGGACCAGACAGGCTTGGACAGCTTTTTTTCCTTTAATAAATTATATATTCATTTAAAAACTGCATTTTGTTAAATATAAAAATTTGTTCGATGATCTGATATAAAATAATAATAATAATAATAATAATAAAATACAAAAAATGAGGGTCTTTTTAGTTTAACTTTTAGTGTGAGCACATGTGAAAACAATTCACTGTTATTTGATATATTTCATGGCTGACAGGAAAATAAATCAATATTGCAAGCACTGCATGAAATTTCCTAGACAAATCATGACATCTAATTAATTACAAAAGACATCAAGCCCTTTCACACCATGAACAATCAATCATATAACACTGATTCTCTGAGCTCTGTCACTATGATTAGCAGGTAATGAGAGATTAATTCTAATTTGTGCACATTGCTTCATAAAAATGCATATAATAATTTTTTTATTGTTAAAAATATAATCTAATAGAGGGTGTTTTAATAGTATTTTAAAACAATTATGTAGCAAAGAGTATTTTAACAAGCAGGGCTCCACGTAATTTCATACTGAGATGCGGTCAAACCAGTCATCTGATTCATCAGTCAAAGCTGATAGATAAATTGTTTTCTGTTACTGAATGCAAACCTAAAGGGAAAAATTTCCTAAAGGGAAATGATTCCGCACGGTGTGAGGTGGACTTCTTTTTATTAAAATTTAATTGAAAAGTTTAAAATAATATAAACGCAACAAATAATAACCAGTCCCTAATTGAAGATTGATGGTCTGCTTATAAATATCTGTAATTGCACGGTAAAATCCTGGGTGTTTAACCCTTTCAGAGTCCAACCAGACACATATAAACACTGAAGGGGTGTTAATTCTATGCTCTGAGTGT
This sequence comes from Clarias laeviceps, assembly GCA_030014305.1. NCBI lineage: Eukaryota > Metazoa > Chordata > Actinopteri > Siluriformes > Clariidae > Clarias > Clarias laeviceps. The sequence goes on from JAQMYJ010000039.1 coordinate 3,597,085, forward strand.
TAATTGCTGTGTACATAGATTTATTCATCATAATTATTTTTATTTTTGCTTGTTTGTTTGTTTGTCTTGTCCTAAAAAGTGAAATATTAACAAACTGTAGGTAAATTAATACAGATAAATGTGTAAATTTTGAAACACAATATGTTAATTAATTATTATTCATTAGAATATTATATGTTATACAGTTTCATGTGACTAAGAAAAAAATTTAATAAAAAAATATATATATACTGTGTATATATATATATATATATATATATATATATATATATATATATATATTTGCTCCACTGAACTGGAACTGAAATAAATGTGTTATGTTTAATGACATGAAACAGCCTTCAGCTTGGATTTCATCCTGCCTGGTTAAACTCCCATCATCTAGACTCAGAAAGCAATTTGTTGATCAAATGAGCGGAAATTGGTGCAAATCCATAATTTAAATCCCCTGGTTTCATATTCTGATGTCTAAAATTAGTGAGGATTCATGAAAAATAAATGTGGTGCCTGTTATCATGAGATTCGTCAAAAACAGATGGCGTGTAGCATTAAATCTCTGACGTAATGGACTTTGTGTCCTGATGTGATGTGATGGTGGAATCCAAGAGAAGTGAGCTGAAGGGTCCATGTGCCAAGAGACTCAAGACCCTGGATTCACTCCAGAGGGAATTTATTACATCACGCTGTCTAATCTAACAGATCAATCTGCTTAATACACTGATTTACAACACCATTATACCCCAAACATTGTACAGCAATAAACTGTTCTCGCTGATTAATCTGGTTTGTTCATTAGTTTTATCTGCTAGCATGGCACCTTGACCTTCCAGTCATGTGTAAAAGTTTGTACCCCCCTCTTTTAATTCTATGTCTTTTTGTGTAAAAATATAATAAAAATCTGATCTGATCGTAGAAAATTTCAATATTACAATATATGAGGCAAAGACAACCTCAGATGAACAACAACATATAATTTTTTTCACTTTTTTATTTACAAAGAATGAAGCCAAAACAAAATAAACATTTGGACAATATTACATACTCCATGATTCAATAGCTTGTAGATCCACCTTTAGCAGCAATAACCTGTAATCCTTTATGACTTTACCAGTCTCTCACATCATTTTGGCCCATTCTTCTTTACAGCATTGCTTCAGTTCATAGGTTTTCCGATATTCACTTATGCTCAATTCTCTTAAGGCCCTGCCACAGCATTTCAGTTGGGTTGAGGTCTGGACTTTGACTAGACCATTCCAAAACCTTGATTTTTTATTTTCATAAAAAAAAAAAAAAAAAAACTATCTGATGTAGATTTACTAATATGTTTTGGATCATTATCCTGTTGCATGACCAAATTTAGACCAAACTTTAACTATAGGACAGATAGCCTCACATTTGCATCTAGAATACAGCAGTTCATGGTCAACTCAATGACTGCAAGGTGCATTAAGGCCAAACAACTCCACTTTGGTCTTGTCTGTCCACGGCCTGATCTTGAATGTGCTGGGGCATCAACTGGCAACTGTTCTGACTGCTTTCCACTTGTGGATACTCTTTCTCACTGTAGATTGTTGAACTCCAAATTGTTTGAAAATGGTTTTTATAAACTTTTAGGACCACTGTTTACATATGTCTTTTGCTCTTGGCTCCAGTTTAGCAAACAGCCAGAAATTCTGCTTTTATATTATATACTTAATGCATACTTTACTTATTACTTTCACAACTGATTTAACATATTTCACATAACAGTCTTAAAGTTCCCACAACTTTTTGTACATTTTGGGGCACATTTATAGGGGTCTGCACACCTGCTGATGATAAATTAATCAAGGGCTGATGATTAGTATCACCTTCAACTTACCCTCTTAAATCCTGGTAGTACTTTGTATTGCCTGTTTTTTTTTTTCTTTTTGGCATCATTTTTGTTAAATTAATAATGTTGAACAACAAGTTATATGTTGTTGTTTGTCTGAGGTTGTATTTGGCTAATACTTATACTGTACCCATGACGATCAGATTCTGTTTTTTTTTCCCCACTCAAAAAAGTGGGGGTACTAACTTTTGCACATCACTATACTGTTCGTGTAATGTTAATACAGACCAAGATCTTGTTTCTTACAGAAGGAATACACACTGTGCATCACTTTTGTGTGTGCTGACAAATGAAATACCGTAACTGCTAAAACAGAAACAAAGAGCTTGACAATCCGCAAACATGACATCAAACTTGGCTGAAAACTGTAATTCTCTGACCTGTCTCCAGTCAGGAGTAAATACTGCACTGAAACATAAAAGACAAGTTAAAAAAAATGTTAGCAAAGTGATGATGTGCTTGGCATGAAAGCACAATTTAATAAAGCATTTAGTCATTTCAGCACTGCGAAAGTATAAAAGGGGAGAACGTCAATTGAACAAGCTTTTCAGTCCTCATTTATCTCCTTAACTGTAGGCAATGTATCTATAATTTACTGTTGCTAAGGAGACCTGTAACATCATCAAACATATAATAAAACTCAAATGGATCAATAAAGCATTTTCAGCCTGAGGCTACCTGCAAAATGTACACTTACAGCCTGGCAGGGAATCCAGAAAAAAACAAACAAAAAAAAAACATCCTGCCCATCCAGTCATGAAGGTCAGTGTGGTCATTTCAATTTCAAAATCAATGGCAATATCTTCAGGGTGTGAGAACACAAGCTTTTATCCCGCTCTAAAAAGGAGCAGTATAGAAGGAAATTAATAAGATTTTCTAAACTGAACAAACGTGATATGTTCAGCTCCATCAGCAGTTTCTAATGTCCCTTATATTCGGTTCACTAATCAGCAGCAAAAGTCTCATTAACTTCATCTCCTCAGCTTTGATAACAATAAAGTTAGAATATATTAGTAGATTAATTTACTACATACCTACAGTATATTATATACTTAATACATACTTTACTTATTACTTTCACAGCTGATTTAGCATATTTCACATAAGTCCTGAAGTTCCCACAACTTTTTGTACATTTTGGACAATTTCACGCAAAAGTCAATTTTACCATGGGGGGGAAAGTAGGCATAATTTCTAAGCTTCTCACCAAACCATATTGATACACTTAAAATACCATATCTGCTTATACTGTATAGGCTAAACTTTTATTTGTAAATTAAATATTAAAGTCCAAAGCTGAGCATCATGAACCAAAAGTGATGAAAATTACAAAGAAAGGCAGAGGAAAGGACCAGAAAAAGGTCAATGATAATAGCCGATGAAATGATCTTATGGTTTATTTCATAGTCCCTGTTTCATGTTAAATACATTATTGTTCTTTATATAGTATGTAGTAACCTAATTCAGACATCTCACATCCATAATGTCAGTTTATTCTAAATCATTTATTTTAAAAAATTACAAATATTTTCATATCTACACTTAAGATATTAAGTTTACTGTTAACAATTAAGTTTACTGATACGGAGCTTGTCCATGCCGTGAGGCTATTTGTTTACTATACGAGTCCACATGTAACATCACATAATGCTGGAACCACCCCTTTCCCAAAATAAGTTCTATGCTGCAGCACAAGATGATGGTTCATCTGCGAAATGAAGTAATTTAAATGTAAAGGAAACAAATGTGTAATGGTGCATATTATTGTACTGTTCATTACAGGACATTCGGTTTGATGCACAGTGTGATCAAGTGAGTGAATACAGTCTAGATTTAGCCAGTTCTGGCCAGTTCTTTCAATTAATTTCATAATGAACTCAATGTTTTAACATCATTTCCAAAATGTTCTAATTGAGTTTACAAAATACAAAATATTGAAATAGCATTTCAGAGATGTTGAATTTGTGTAAGTTTGAAAAGTCATAAAAACTAAATGCATTTAAAATATAATTCTGCAGTATATTTAATATATTATAGTTTGTACTTTGTTAGCAAAATGCTAGGAAGCTAACTTGGATGAGTGACATATATTTTCTTTCTCCTACAGTGAAATGTATAGTTAATGTTCTGTTAGTGTTTAACAAACAAATATGTCTGTATGGTGATTAATCTAAAGCTAATACTGACTTCAAACCTGTGTTACAGAACCAGTCAAAAGTTTGAACACAACATCTAATTATTATTTTTTATTATTATTATTATTATTATTATTTCTTTAGTGATTTATTTTCTACATTATGGAACAATACTGCAGCAACAACAACAGTCCGTTATTATTTTAGGACTTGGAACAGTTCTGGCAAGAATAGTATTGTGTCAAGTGCATTTGCAAAACCCATCAAGACCCATGATGAAACCAAAACTTACCTCTGCTGCAGAGGAGAAGTTCATTTAGCCTCAGAAATCATTGATTAACAAACAGCACTTTAGATTAGAGCCATTATGATGCTTTACAGAGCATGAGTAGCAGACACATCTCAATATCAACTGTTCAAAGGAGATTAATGCATATTTAGGACACCTTCAGCATGTATGTATATAAATAGAAATAAAAATCAGGAAAGACCATGGAATTAGAAGGTGTGTTCAATTTTTGAAAGTTATATTGCTTATTGTACCTTGCAGGCTTGAATTGAACTACAGTACATCTATGATTGAATCTACAGTATGTGACTTTTTGATTTACTGTGTCTCTCAATAGTGTGACAAGTCTGTGTGCCAAGGATTGTTCAAGGGACACCAAAAGTGACATTTAGCACTATCGGATAGCTGCTCAATGCGAATTCCCCCTTCATACTTGTGTCTAGTTTTTGCATTGGGTTGTTGTCACTTTAATGGCAAAAATATTTCACATAAAAAAAAATGTGAATGTAGGAAGGAGGTATACCAGCTCTATCTCTTAGGTGACATTTAACCATTCCACAGTGTTGGAAGCTGCCATTATTCCCCACAGTGACATAATTTGGCAAGTCAGGCCTTACCATGGGTATGAGGCACACATTACCCAGTCATTGAGGCACACATACCGTAGTTATATGTCCCCCATGCTCACCGGAGATATCCACCGTAGCTCTTTGACCTTTGATATTTAAGCCATGCTCCTTACATTTGGACAGATTGAATCCAGCCTCATCCACAAGAACTAGAATGTGAGACACTCTTCATTGGCCTCTAGCTTTGTAACTGTCTACATTAAAGCAAAAAAAATAAAAAAAATAAATAAATTTAAAAAAATTGGTAGAGAGACCAGGACGCATGCACAAACAAACAGAGAGATAGTGACATGCAAAAACACCAAATGAAGATTGCACCCATGAAGAACTAAATTCACGAAGAATGAAATAATGATGGATTGAATGGAGAAAAAAGTGTCAAGAAGATAAGTTTGAAATATGTCAAATAAATTCAACGAGCTGTGATAAGATACTTAATTAAAAAAAAATAAACAAGGATTCATTTCTCGAAGAAATATTTCCCATGATGCACACCTTACTGAACAATGCATTTGAAACAGGTTTATCTAGAATTCTCTTTCTGCTAAATCTTTTAAGAGGTTTATCATAAATCTTATAGCTTTAAGCAAAGAATGTGTTTGTGTTTTCTAAGAGTGGGTAATCTCTTTAATAATCTCTCACACACAGACATGTATACAGAGATTTGGTGATTTCTTCTTTTAATCATATCATTTTTTGCTGCAGGTTATTACAACAACCGAGCGATACAAATCTAAGGGCGGCTTTCAGGGCAGACTTGATGAAAAGAAGAATTAAGGCTTACATAAATGATTTCTATAGGAACATCATATACTGCTGTGTTTGCCTTATAAAAGGTATAAAGGGAGGTCTGGATAGATGAAATACTTCAATCTGTGTTTTATTATTATTATTATTATTATTATTATTATTATTATTATTATATATATATATTTTTTGTTATTAGTGATGTGTGTAAACAGTGACATTTGCTCTGATAAGTGTGTTCTTCATGCTTAGTACTCATGCTCCCTAGATCTTCAATATTCATTAAGTAACATGAGTGACAAATAACACTAAACAGATACGCATGTGACAAGACAACTCTACACTACCAGTCAAAAGGTTGGACACAACTTATAAATCCAGTCTTTCCTGATTTTTATTTTTTTTTCTACATTGTAAAATAATGCTAAAGGCCACAATGTGCAAAAATCTCCATTTGAACAGTATTGAGATGTGTCTGCTATTTATGCTCCATAAAGCCTTCATTGGTGATTTCTGAGGCTGGTAACTCTAATCTTTTCCTCTGCAGCAGAGGTAAGTTTTGGTCTTGCTTTCCTGGGAAGGTCTTCATGAGAGCCAGTTTCATCATGGTGCTTTATGGGTTTTGTAAATGTGCTTGACAATAAGGTACTGGTCCAGAACAGCTGACCTTCATGTCTTAAAATAACAACTGATTGTTATTGTTGTTCTTGTTACTTAATTATTGAATGCCATATGTATTAGTTCCTAGATTTCAAATCTCCAGTATTGTTCTAGATTGTAGGAAATAAACCACTTAACAAAAAACATTCATTTAGAAGGTACAGAATGTCTAAACCACGGGACTGTTGGATTCTGGATCCTGATTGGTCAGAAGGTGTTGAGGAGTTTCACGCCTCTCACGCCGTTGAAACGCGAAGGGCAATGTGAGAACTGGATCCTGTAGCTCTCACTACAGTGCTTAGTACCCAAGGAGATATACTTGGCAGTAGCTT
>JAQMYJ010000039.1:3613784-3636463 GCA_030014305.1 Clarias laeviceps
GAAAATAAATCACTAAACAAAAACAAAGAAATTTGCAAGTGACCCCAAACTTTTGAACGGTAGTGTATATATATATAAGAGAGCTTTGTATATGCACAGATACGTAAACTTGGCTTTGGATCAGTAACAGCTGTATAGAAGGAAATCCGCTGGAGGCTTGTCTCTGCTTCACTGCTTCTCTGCTAATGTGCATCTACTCACAGATGACAGTGAAACTGCGAACCCACTCGCACATTTGAAGCAGCTGGAGCATCGGAACAGATCTGAGCCAGAAAAAGAGAGATGTCAATCACACAGGGGGGCTGTGCCACTGCACAGTGCCAGCTGTACCAGCCTCATCTCTCAATGTCAATGATTAAAATCTCTATGCTGACAAGAGAGCAAAAAAAAAGTGTGAACAAATTATATATGTGTTGATATTGGCAATATGATGTTTGTTTTTTATTTATTCTTTCATTTTTTCCCCTCCAGGTTTCAGTTTCACATTTATTCACTTGGCAAACACACACACTTTTAACCAAAGCATGGAGCAGATGCACAGTGATACAATTACATGCAACAATTCACAAGTTATTTTCAATAGCATTTGCTAAAACTATGTAAATATAATTCTGTTAATGATCATCTACTAAAAAAAAGGCCATTAGCGAGTACCATTTGCAAACAAACAAGAAAAACAAGGAAGGATTTTTAGATTGTAGATGTTCATCCAAATTTAAAAATGACTCATGACAGTAAAAATCCGCTGATAAAATAATTAAGTAATATTACACAAAAACATCAGTACTTATTATCAGCATGGCTGTGATATCTTCAGTACTCGGGCTGCGGACACATCGTGGCTATGGACACATCACAGCCGTGGTGATATTCAGTACAACAGCATGACCTCGAGTGTGATATTGATTTAATAGATTTGACTGGCTAGGATTTGTTTGTTTATTTAACCAGTCCTTTCGCGACTGGTGGAACTGACTAACCGTGACTTGTAGAGCTGGCGACTCACAGTTAGCAACCAACAGCTTGGAAACACTTGCCACAGGTTTTTCTACTTTTTAGTTGACCAGATACAGTATGTTCTATGTAGAATAGAAAGCCCTCATTCTGTGAAACACGACACACACAATTTGACTTGAACACCCCTTGAATAATAATAATTAAATGGGTGAAAAACCAATTAAAAGTGGTGAAAGTAGTTTTAAGTTCTTACCAGTACTGTAAGGAATAAAGATAAGGAGAATAAATCATGGAGATGGTAAATTAACCTCACCTTTTGTCTACATGACGAGTTACTTTATACATATTTCCACTTATTCTACTTAAGAATATCAGTTAACTTACTTGTTCCTGGACTAAATCCTAAATACTGTTAAATGGAAAACTAGTGTGCTATGTAGGGTGTACAACCCTTTATTCCATACACTAAGTAGTGCCCTTGATCAGGGGTTAGACAAAGTGTTGTTTAAGATGACCGAATATTATCAGATGTGCTTCAGTGGTTTTTTGAATGTGTATACAACCATATGAAAGCACTGAATGAAGGTGATTAGGAGACAATACAAAACTTCTATTTATCATCTTTAATCATATGATATCTCAGGGTAGGCAGGATTAACACAAGAAAATCTTTAATTAAGCACTGAGAAAGAATCGAGAGTTAAATAATCCAGAAATACAAGTAGGCTCATTATTGAAAAAAAAAAAAAAAAAAAAAGATTTGTCATTTAATTAAGATAACAAATAAAGTGTTATAGAGGTACATGAACTAAATCCCTATTCAATATCCTCCTAACCCATTTTTATGGGAGAATGAAAGCAGGTCCTGTAAGACAAGCGCTTCAGTCAGGAGCTCTCAGAAGCAGAGTGTGTGTGATGGCTAACATCAAATAGGCAAAGTGCATGAAGTGTGACAGAGTGCAGTCCTCAGGCCAAAGCTGTTAGGAATGAGAGGAGGCAAGCGGCCAAGCAGCAACTCATACTGAGACTGAGACACGGACTATCAGAGATAAAAAAGCACACATGTTCTCTCTCTCTCTCTCTCTCTCTCTCTCTCTCTCTCTCTCTCTCTCGCACGATACGAAGGAAGTCAATTCACTGACACACCGAGCAAACACTCACCTCAAGTGTTTCTACTGTACCTTTTTAGTTAACCAAATATGTCCTATGTAGAATAAAAAGCCATTCATTCTGTAAATCTCCACACACACACACACACACACACACACACACACACACACACACACACACAGTTTGACTTAAATGGCCCTCTTATATTTATTTATTTATTTATTTATTTAATGTATTTTTTTTTTATTTAACACAGTGTGAAAATGGGTGGGAAGGCAGTACACCCTATCCAGCCTATCCACCTGTTTTTGAAAGGTGCAGGGAAATTTGAGAATCTGATGGAAATCCACAGGGACAAAAGAAGAACATGTACAGAAATGGCACCATGCTGCCCCAAAAAGCTTTCAATAGATGTCAATTTAGTGATAAAATAGAAGATGAGGCAAAAGGCCCTAGCAATCTACCAAACGCAGAGGGAAGAAATTGCTGGTGAATCATCACCTTTAAAAAAAAAAAAAAAAAGAAGAAAAAAGTGTAAAGGTTGATGGTTGATAGGCAATGTCTCCTGAAGTGTCAAAGATGAACACAGATAAGAGAATAAGGTCCTACAGACATGTCTATAATAATACTAGCGTAAGTACCAGTCATTGACGAGAAAATAAAAAAAAAACTTTAATGTAATCAGTGATATTATTATTTCCTGTTGAAGCCCATGTATATTTCCGCCTGTCTTTCTGTACAGCAGAACACTCTTTCAAAAAAAAATCAAATGTTTTAAGGTTGAGTATTTTATGCCTTGTTTATGCTAAGTTGTACTATTTTTGTCCTCCGCCAAATACACTACCTGTTCGGTAATCAGAGAGTGAATGGACAAAGATGTAGATGAAGATTTGTCTTAAAACGCCTGCAGAGCATTAAAATTCACTTATACCACTATATGCTGTTCTTTCAGCAGTGAAAATATGAACTAATCAATAAAAATACTCAGTTTCGGTTTTCTAATTAATATGTATTGGTGCAGGTGTTTGTTTACATTGAGCAAATAGCTTATTAGTAGCTTATTTTAAAGTAGATTATTAAATCTGTCACATAACTGTTCATAACATCGCTTTTACTCAACATTTTGGTTTTAGCGTGTAACACTGGGCTTTCAGTCTGCTGTGAATATATTTGCTCTAACGACCCGTGTTTTCTCATAGTGACGCTTCACATTACTGCTTGATACATATGATACAAACTCTTGCGGGAAAAATAAACATACATTGATTTGTCGTTTCACTTTTGAAGGTTTAGTTTTCATCGTGTACTTGCCTTTTTTTGAGGGGGAAGCCATGCTGTCTCACGCATTTACAGTATTTGTGTTTTGTTAGGGCCCTTGGTCGTTTCTGTGTCTTCCATTCACTCTGTGTATACACGATAAACACGGATTGGGCCAATCAGATATCCTAAGTGAAGGTAAGACAGTAAAATCTGCAGGTTATGGAGGACACAGGTTGGAACATGTGATTATAAGAAATAAAACATTGGAGAAAGAACTGTAATACCAAAGGACTTACTGTTATATCTCATAATTTATTATTTACCCTTACAGTAAGTGTGTTATTTCTTTTATGCTATAGCAATTTTCTAGTGATTTCATTATTTTTAAATGTTCGCCGCTTTTTTTAAAAAATCTGTTTATAGCAACATTTTGTGTTGATGGTCATTTGAAAAAAAGAAAAATAATAAACGTTCATGTTCTGGCATTGTTGTAGCTACTTTAAAGAGTCATTCTCTCACCACTTTGAAGAGAATGGAGCATGTCGTGTTAAAGGTACATTAAAAAAAGGCACATACTATAGTTTGTAACTCATTCACTATGTCTGTCATCCCCAAAACACCCTGTTCTCCATTATTGATCTACAGATTACTAACCTGCAACACCTGTTTTCAATCAGACAGTCCTGTTTAAAAGAGACTCTGATCCTTAGCTCAGTGCAAAGTGCTTTCAGACTGTTACAAAGCAATGACACTAGAGGCTCATTCCATTAATGTGTTACGTGGTGCAGTATGGAGAGCCGCACCACGAGATGTTTTAATGATTATAAGAGGGGGTCAATGAAATAGGAGGAGGTGAGAGTGCTTATGACAGGCACGGGAAGACCTTCCCGTTTGGAGATGGCGTGGGATTATAAGGAAACAAAAGAAAACTGATAACACAAAATAAACAGAGCTCCGCCATCTACGCGAGAAGGGACGGGGCTCTGGAAACTGAAACAAAAAAACTAATATCCTCTCGGGGCTTATGCCCCTACTGAGGATTTATAAAGAGAGAGTGTAGAGTTCGAGCTTTGTGCACTTTAACCTGAGAGCGCACGCGAAACTGATGCATGTCGCTCTCCCTCACTTTCTCGCTCTCTATCTCGCCGGAGAGAGGCCTGGGACCTGCCTGTGTCTTTTTCTTTGTTTTTGTCTTTGGCCCTGATACCTTTACCGGTGCTACCTAATGATCACACAAAGTGGCGAGGTATCAGGACCCTTTTATATAAACACGCTGCCAAGTGCGGCTCGTTCAGGCTGATTGCCTGGCGGCGGCGTTGCCTGGCAACCGCGTGTATAAATGGTCGCACGGTAGCAGCCTGTGGATCTGCCCGTTCTGAACAGTTTATGCGCGTCTCTGCCCCTCGCTCAAGCCGCATCGTTACATAATGTTACAATAAATAAATTTTTACACAAAATATGTCTATTTCAATAATCAGATGTGTTTTTGTCATACTGTATCAATAAGAATATATTTTTTTAGTCTTCGATTATACTGCTCACCTGCCTAATAATGAGCACACACAGCACTGTACCTTTTTGTTAGCAAAATGGGGACCTGCCCCATTTTGCTACCAAACCGGTACAGTGCTGTGTGTTCTGACACCTTTCTACTGGAACCTGCATTACCCTTCATCAACAATTTGAGCTACAGTAGCTGTTCTATTGGATTGGACTAAACAGGCAAGCTTTTACTCCCCCTTGCATTAATGAGCATTGGTCGCCCATGACCCTGTCTCCAGTTTACCGGTTTCCCTGCCTTGGATCACTTTTGGTATGTCCCGACCACTGCAGACTGGGAGAATTCCACAAGAGTGGAAGTTTTAGAGTTGTTCTAGCCATCCTAATGTGGCCCTTGTCAAAATCACTCAACTCCTTATGCTTGCCCATTTCTTTGCTTCCAACACATCATCTTCAGCAAAAAAAAGAGGTTAACTTGCTGCCTAATACTGTATATCCCACCCACTTTTAGGTGCCATGAGATATTGTAACTATACCTACCTAAAAAAATTGTGATTGCTAGACAACTGGGTCAGGGCAACTCCTTAACTACAGCTTTTGTGGGATCTTTCCGGTTTACAGTGGTTAGAACATACCAAAAGTAGTACATGAAAAGAAAACCGTTGAACCAGTGACAGGGTCATGGGTGGCCAAGGCTCAATGATGCCTGAAGGCTAGTGCATGTAGTTTGATCCACTGTAGCTCAATTTGAGAAAAATGTTAATGTTGTTTCCTGAAAGAAATGAGTCAGAACAGATGGGTCATTACTGTTTTGGTGGCAAAAGAATAACCTACTCAACATTAGGTGGCCATAATGTTAAGTTGTAAGTTACTGCAGAGATGATAACATTATATAAAATTATTGTATTAAGGGTCTATTACATGCATTAAGTGTGGTTTGTCAACTCTACTGTTAGAGCTGCTGGAGATAATGCACCACAAGGAATAGACTTGTACAGTAATTTCATGTTATTAAAGAATCTTTTAGTCAGTCTGCAGTTTTTGTTTATGTTTTACCATAATGTAGTATGCACAAGAATATATAAAACTGCCATGTATGATTATTGCACTGAATTAAGGACTGAATTTCTTCATGGATTTGTATTTTATAAAATATTGTACTAATATATACAGTAAATATGTGAGTATAATAAAGTGCCTAACTAGCACATGCAAATGAATGCTAAAGGGACAAAAGCAATGCAGTATTTATTTTCAATTGCTCATTATACTGTACACAAAACATCCATAAATAAGTCACAATTCTCACCCACTGTCTTATTTTACTACTGTTATGTTATGCCAGTGACAAATATCAGCTTGTGTGGAGGATTTTAATGCCATAAATCTGTGCACGCTGAAGAGAGAAGCCGTAAAGCAGAAGAGGGTGTGCTCTCCTTGAATAACAATCACCAGGGTGAGGAGTCAGGCTAAGGTTCTATAAATTTACGATGTATAAATAAATAATGAGGCTCTGAGAGGAAACTGTGCAAAAAAAAAAAAAAAAGACCTACATAAAGTTTACCCTCAGAATACAAACTTCAGAGAGTTGCTTTGAGGTATTTATGATTAACTCATTTTCTGGGGTTATAAGAGTTCATGCTATTTTAATAAAGTTTGATTTTTCTTTTTTTAGGAATCTTGTAGGAGTAATGGTCTTTTAGAGAATTTAATTCTCCTCTAAGAGAGTTATTAGCTTAATAGAGGTGCCAAGCTCATAAGCCTCAGTAGGTCCATCTCACATTGTTTCATGAGGTAGAAATGCTTGAAGTGATTTTATATCAACCTGCTTCATAACCCACACCCTGCATGTACAATAATGCTGTTTAATCTAAGAGATCACCTCATGAGGCACATCAGAGTAATCAAGTTTAAACTATTTTTCTCTGGGGAGACTCAGGCTTATGCCACTGCTGTTGTTACTGTGGTCCAGCCAAGTGTGTGGTATGTGGTGATGATGGTGTGCGAGGAAATCCACATGAACACAATTACTGCAAAACAGCCTTATGGTGACAAATTAAGCCAGCAGATGGAAAAATGAATTTGGTCCATTAGGTTCCAGCATGTGATTCTATCCCCAGAGAACACAGTTGGATATTCAGTTCAATAACACTATGAAGCCTCTTACATTTCCCAAGAAACATTCTAGTGCACAAAAAAAAGAATGAGTAAGGCATGTGAAAAGATCTTACACTATACTACAGAATATATTATCTTTTGTCATTGTAGAGTCACACGATTAGGTTATGGTGAACCTCGGGCTCAAATAACCTCAAATCTACAAATACAAATTTTCAATTTAACTCCATATTTATGAATGAATTAACGAGACTATTTTGTAACTCGCCAACAGATGGCAGCACAAGGCTGCATGTACAGTCATTGGCAGCATCGATCTTCATAAGTCAGTGTGCCAAAAGACATCACTCTGTGTACATCAGGAGCTGTACAACTAGTGATATTCTGACAACGTGCATTACCACGTCTGCGATTTCATTATAGACAGCTAGTTAGAACAACTTGAACATGAAATCCCCTGTGAAATCTGCTACAAAGACGTTTGACGTTTACAGCGATGCTGCCACGAGTTGGCAGCTTTGAGTGGCATGCGTGCTTCAAGAGTGGAAGAACATCACTGGAAGATGACGACAGATCAGGAACACTTCGATGAGCTCAACCTCCGAAAATGTCGAATACATTCGGCAACTTGTGCATGATGATGATCGTCAGAGAACAATCCACAACATTGCTGCCATTGTCGATCCGTCATGAGGAACAGCCCAGGCGATACCCACTTCTGATTTGAACATGCGCCGTGTTGCTGCCAAGTTCATCCCCAGGCTGCTGACCCAGGATCAGAAGGAACATCACATTGAAGTCTGCCAAGAACTCCTTCAGCATGCCTTGGATGACCCATCCTTCATACAGAGGATCACTACCGGTGACAAAACTTGGAAGTATGGGTACGAATCTGAGATGAAGCAACAGTCTTCACAGTGGAAGAGCACATCATCTCCATGACCAAGTAGGTCTCCCTGGTGCCACCAAAACAGTGATACACTGTGTATTTTGACACCTTATTATTGGAAACAGCGTTAAGCAGTTTGAGCTACAGGAGCTCTTTTATTGAATAGGAACAAACAGGGCGGTCTTTACTCCCCATGTGCATCAGTGAGCCTTGGCCACACATGATCCTGTTGCTAGTTCACTGGTTTTCCTCCCTTGGACCACCTTTGGCAGATTTTGACAATTGCAGCCTTAGAACATCCCACTACAGCTGGAGTTTTGGAGTTGATCTGACCCAGTTGTCTAGTCATCATCATTTTGCCCATGTCATAGTAGCTACAGTTGCAATATCTCATTACAATGGCACCTGGAACATCCTGGTGGGATATATTAGGCAGCAAGTGAGCATTTTGTTCATTGCTGCCTAATAGTTGATGTGTTGGAAGCAGAGAAAATGAGCAAGACTAGGGATTTGAGTGACTTTGACAAGGGCCAAATTGTAATGGCTAGACAACAGGGTCAGAGCTTTCCAAAACTGCAGCTCTTGTGGGATGTTCCCAGTCTGCAGTAGTCAGAACATACCAAAAGTAGTCCAAGGAAGGAAAACCAGTGAACCGGTGACTGGCATGTGCAGCCAAGGCTCACTCATGCACGTGGGGAGTGAAGACTGTCCTGTTTAGTCAGATCTAATAGAAGTGTCAGTGGAGATCAAACCACTGGAAAGGTTAATCCCAGTTCCAGTAGGAAGGTGTCAGAACACAGTGCATTGCTGCAACATGATGATTTACTCATTATTAGCTGAGTGGTTATAATGTTATGGCTGATCAGTGTATATAAAATCTGTAAAAGGTGGAAAGTCTGACTAGTAATTATGTACTCATCATATTTAGTGGAAGTAAAATTACCCATAGAGGAAAAACTATTTCATCCAGGGAAAAAAAGCTTTATTTTTTGTCTGCACCTATAATTTCCATATAAAGTCCTGCAACACATAATAATACTCACCCTCACTATATTCTGCGTGCGCGCTTGTGTGAGAGAGATTAAATTATCCAATGTGCTCTTCATGCGTTCTCATTGTCAGTTTGACTCGTTCATTACCATAACGCGTCTCTCTGCTTTGACACCGGGGGGAATTGCAATTACTCCATCTCTATTCCTCTTGTCACTTTGCAGGCAAATGGAGGGTGAAGATAACATTCCTCATTTCTCTGCTATGACATAATCACGGTGGATTAGCACAGGATTTGAGAGAAGTCAGCTGAAAGAGCCAGAGGTTGGCTTCCCATCCTCCTTTCTGTTACACTCTCAATATCATCACGCTATCTGCCAGTAAAGGGCAGGCCTGGCTGTTGACTTTTACAGATGGGATGTGTGTGTGTGTTGTCCAGCTCTGTGTAAAACTCTATCAGCCTTCCTCCTGCTGATTTCAGTCCTTGTTAAAACACTGACAAAAGGTTATCTTTGCCAGAACACGCTTATCAACACTGTCCATCTCATAATGGTGGCATTGTATAAGCCGTCCACTGAGACCACACAAACACACACACACACACATACTCTGTGGATTATGTGAGGAGTGAACTACAGGAGTCAAATCTCTCATCACCCAGCACTTCCTCTGGACTTTCTGTTAGGCAGCTAAGCTTCAGCCAGTATCAATGAAGAGGCATTCTACTGATCCAATCACAAATAATTGCTCCTGGTCAACAAAGGAGGACAAACACAGTGAGGGTTAATCACTAGTGTTCTTACTGGAACTGCAGCGAATGCTGCAATTTTCTTTTTAGAGGCACACACAATTAAAGAAAGGAATGGGTTTTTTTTTTCTCCAGGTCATGGTGAGGGTAGGAAGTGTGTGAAATGAACAGGATTGAGTCTGATCTCAGATGCTCCTCTCTTTCCTTCGCTCCTACTTTCTTTCCATATACTTCTAAAATTAAAAACAGCTAAAGAATCAAAAGTTTGCTCTCTGACTTCATTACAGTACAGGACTTTTCACATTCACAGGACGCCATTAATGAAGTAGCTCTGAGCGATGAAGCCCTTTTGAATGTTCCAACCAGAGAATAAAAGCAGGGTAAAGGGCTAATAGCAGAAAGGCCTACCTGTCAAACTGCCTCTAATTGCATTAGATTTCTGCCCAGGCGAGCGTGTCAGATCCGTCTGATTCATCTTAGGAAAGGTGCAGGACACAAGCAGACGCAGAAAAGGACAAATCCCTGTACAAAAGCCTCTGATATTTCTGTCCCTGTCAACGTATAGCTTCTGTATTGACTGGCTTTGGACACTTCAGCCTGCCTCAGGCAAAAGCACCATAAACCACATGATCAAAAAACCTGCGATTTCTCTCAGACAACAATGTATCTGCAGCTTAAACCTCAAGCACTGCAAAATCTAAACCCTGTCATATTGGGACACATAAGAGATAAGATGAGCTGATATCCGTGTAATGTATCGCTGTTAAATTCTGAATTCTGATTGGTCAGAAGGTGGTGATGAATTTTCTATAACAGCAGTGTAGTGTCACTCTTTCTGATATGTTATTTTTAAGTAGTAGTTTATTCACAGGACTTGTATGAGAGATGCTCAGGATGGATGTAATTGTTGTAAGATATTATGCGAGGAGACATTTTGTGACAGCGGAAAGTCTTCAGGATGGCAGACGTTCCTTTTAATATGACAACCTGCTTTATTTTTCTTTTATTAAGTATTAACAGGAACTAACATGATTTTACAGCAATCAGTGTAATGGACAAAGTACTGTCTTGTTAGTGAATAAAAAGACTTGAGATATTGTGACATCAATATTCAACTCATTGTAAACTGATTTTTTTGAGTGCTTGTTGATGGTGTGTGAAGACGATGTAATAAACAAATACAGTTTTTAATAGGAAAAAAAAACAGGTGTATGTGTGGAGGGACAAGAGAACTTTTGAGTGCTGAGATGATAGACAGATTTGGTGCCGGAAGCAAAACAATAAGAGAAATAAACACATATTATTATAATTATAGCATTTGAATGCACTTTTTGTCCATTTGAATGGACAAATTCAAATGAGATGTGAATTATATTAAAGTTAATGAGGTCCTAATAGTCTAGTAGAGGTCTTGTCCTGAGTTTTGCTAAGACCAAGGGCTTTGTAGAAAGTAATGCAAACAGGGACATAACTTATGTATAAACTGACATAGATTCCTCAAATTGGTCTCCCACTGTGCTACAGAAAGTTTATGGAGATGACGAGAACCATGTGCACAGATGGATGAAATAGTTTAAAGAAGGGGAAGCCAGCATTGAAGAGAGACCACACACAGTGGGAGAGACTAATTAATAAAAAATATATATAAAAATAAAAACCCTAATAAGAAATACAATGATGCAACACCATATACATGTTCAAAAATCGTTATCATGATTTCAAACAATATTGAAATAAAGGTCTAATGGAGATTGATTCTGACCACAGGAACATTGTACAGTACACATGCATTCACACTTTTGACTATCTGTTTATTACTTGTATTATCTCTGCACTTCCCATCGCGTGAATGGTCACATGGGGCCTAGGGAACTTAGTGCACAGGGCGGGGTACACCTTAAATGAGGTACTAATCACACTCACTCAATCACACACTATGGGCAATTAAAAAAAAGAGTCAAATCAACCTACAAATCTAGGAGGAAACCAGAGTGCCCTGAGGAAATCCACCCCAAGTGGAAACCCAAGCACAGGGAGAACATGCAAACTTCACGCACACAGATCCGATGTCTAAATTTGATGAAGTGATATTAAATATAAGGTATGACTACTGGCAGGAAAATTTCTGATAAAAAATAAAACAGTAATAATAATTAAAAAAATAAATAAAGATGAGGAATTTGACTGTGTAATGAAGCTTTAGGCTTTAAATACTTCAGGGGAAAATTTTACAGTGTTCATTAAAAGTTTTTTGAAGCTGAGATGACACCTAATGGGCAGCATGAATTAATAAAATATTTCACACAAAGTGATATAATTTCATAGCACTCATTAGTCTCAATAAAAGAAATCGTTTTTCTTTTCATTTTTTAATCTTTCCTTCTTTTTGTCTCAATGCTGGAGAAGGTGTGTAGGAGATTTGTTAGTTATAGGACATTGCTGTCAAAAATTGGATATGCAAGAACAGCATAAGTGCAGAAGTCAAGACTTTAATAAAGTAAAAATCTACAAACACAAATCTATAAACCAAGACAGGAGTAAATTCAACAGTGTTAACAAACCAGGAACCACCCGAGCGGTAAACAGAACCTGAACCATAACTTATCAGAACACACCTGTGATACAAGGCTGGATTGTGACTTTAAAAACCATAAATACCCATGTCATCTTCTAAGTCCCAAGACTCAGACAGTGCACCTGCTTTAGTGTGCCTATAGGGGTTACACTGACAATTGGAAAATGAAGAGTTCTAATTAGGACCCTTACCATCATCCTAATTCACTCACTTACACACACTCATTCTCTATACAGTCTGTTCTGTTCAGGTACACACCAAGCACAGAGAGAGCATGCAACCATACAGAAGCAGAAATCAAACCCTCAACCCTGAAAGTATAAGGCCACACTGCTAACCACTAGCCACTGTACTGCCCTTCCAAATTCAATGAATTTTTCATTTTAATATTGAAGGTTTTATATTAATAGTAATATTAAACCAGTAAACCTTGAATAAAGTTAAGAAATAAGAAAAAAATGTAATATACTACTAATACTACTACTTCTAATAATAAAAACACATCCATTTTTATCTAGGTTTTTAATATGAAGACATTGTTCGGTGCAACGAGGTCATTCTCTAAACTGTAACAACCCCAGTGCTTTCAGGCACAGATGGACATGTAGTGATGAAATTTGAAGATAAATCCTCCATCTGCTGTTCCCATCAATTCTGCAGCCTCCTGCATGCGCTGCGATAAAGAGACAATGTTGGTCCTGCAGAGCTGCTGGAGAGGAACTTATAATTCATGAACTAAAAGCAAACACATATTCTGACTCAGACTAGACAGCATTTTTACGTACAGTCAAGTGATTACCATGCCCTTTATTTTGGTGTTGATTGTCACAGTGAATCAGAGAAAAAATAAATAAATGAAAAGATTGGTCAGAATATCATTTTAATAATAGATGGATACAGAGATGTTATGTATTTGTATGTAAACATGGCTAAAATCCAGAGGTGCTGAGGATCACCTGAATCCCATCTGTTACAATCATTGTTCCCTAGAACTTACTTGCCAAGTGGTTTGCTGCTAACTGACAAGAAACCCAGAAAGTTATTTGAGGCTTATAGGACTAAATAAACTGTGTATAAGTAACTACAGGCTAACTCGACCTTGATTATGTATACTATTAACATCAACATGAACTGCCATTGCCATAGGGATAGCTGGAAACCTCTTTAGACAAGACCACCACACTCATGCCACTCAGACGGGCAATCAGGTAGCAATGCGGAAATGTAGTGTAAATCTAAACTATTCATTATGGACAAAAATATATAGACATCTGACCATCAATTCAATATTTGGGCCCTCCCCTACCTGTTGGCATGAAGGTGTTCATATAATTATGCCCACAGAGCATAGGTCTAAGACTGTCATGACAGTAGAGGCAAATCCTATAGGTTAGCGACCTTGCACATTTTTGCATTTTCTCAGCTCTCAGCCTACCTGATTTAATTAAACAGCTAATTAACTGACTTGGGTGTGTTAGAGCAGGAAAACCCCAAAAATGTGCAAGAAAGGTAGCCCTCCAGGACCAGGGATCGCAACCACTGCTATAGTCCACAACCCAATGGGACTGTATGGCCTCTCTGCTTAATGAAGATGGACCCCTTTTTTGCCAGGGGTGGGGGTAAATCAACAGTTGACTTAAGGATTGAACACCTGCCACTGGGACTAACTAGTATCTAGGGATGCATGCCGTGTACAGAAATTTAAACCAACAACACACCAGATTTACCTTATGGCATTTGGGACACACCCTTATCCAGACCAACTTACATTGTGATCTATTTATACATCTAAGCAATTGGGGGTTAAGTGCCTTGCTCAAGAGCCCGACAGGGATAGTGGTAAGGTTTGAACCTGGGACCTTACAATCACTAGTCCAACGCCGTAATCACTGAGCTATTCTTGCCCCACTTCAATTCAATTTTATTCACAAAAATGTTTTACAGAAATAAAAAAATCATATATAAATTTACACTTTAAAAAAATATATATAGATTCATGAATTCATAGCTTTACTGATTCATCCCTGAGCATGCCAGAGGCAACAGTTGTAAGGAAGCATGCCAGAGGCAAGAGTGATAAAGAAAAGCTTAAATCCTTTTTATAACGGTTCTATAAGCTTTAACAGGAAATTCATTTTAGTTAACATGAAGTCGGCTTTGTTGATTTTACCAACTGTTCAAAGATGGAGGTACAAAACTGTTTGTGGCAATTTCAGTCCTAAAACTATACAACTGTTTGCAGTCATAAGCCATCATTGCAAAAATGATTGTAGCAAATGCAGTCCAAAGACATCTTCATGGTTTCTAAGCAGAGCAGTTCTCAGTTACCACATGCATCAATAAGCAGAACATATGGGGCCATCCTCAGCAGCAGTGAGCGGTGTCCATGTGATGAGAACTCCAACCAGAAGTAGGGCATCAGGATAGACCAAGCAGGTCCAGAAGGTATCAGGATTACCGGTAACCCAGAGAGAGCCAGAGAGAGAGAGCGAGAGAGAGAGAGAGCGAGAGAGAGAATGAAACACATAATCAGATATGATCACTGCTACATAATGAATATGGGTTGAGATCAATATTTATATTGAAGGCCTTACAAAATGCATGTGTTGTATGAGGCTCTTTTGTTAAGGAGTGTTTCCTTGACCGCTAGGTCACATTTCGCAGTGGGGAGTTCATTCTGCAGAGCCAAACTCACATGGAGAGGTGAGCTGACTCGGGGTCCAAAATCTGTCTGCCAATTTGGAACAGCTTTCTGCTAATTTGGGACATCTCACCGCCAGTTTGGGAAACTGCCAGGGCGAAAGCAGAAGTCGAAACCAAGGTCTTGGCACCACTTCCGAAATATTAACAGATATACTTTCGGGTGTACATACTACAGTATATACAGCGAGAAAGATGAAACAAAAAGTAAATATGGAATGAAATAATATTGAAATAATGGTATTTATATTCATGGTCAGTCTTAGGAAAGACATGAAAAGCTGGCTGAAGTGACAAAGACATCCAGAGCTGTCTGTAACAGGCTCAAAGAAATCATACCAGAGCAGAAAAGACTCACAAACATCTCCAGAAATGTTTCAGTTTAGTTTTTTTTTTCCATTTTCTCTCAAATGTAATCTTGCCTATTTTAACACCAGCCAGCTTTCCTCTATCATACGACAGCTACCAGCTGATGAGGGTGAAGGCTACTGCACGCTTCCTCTGAGATCCAGTATGTGAGGCGAGACAGCTGCATTGCTTTTGACCTGCTGTCACAGGACAACGTAACACACACACACACACACATACAGACGAAAGTGCTAACTTTTCTTTTCCACATATAGTACATTCATTCACAGATGCATACAATTGGTTAGAGTTGCTGAGATGGACGGGAGAGTGAAAATATGCCAACCTTCCCACCCAGAGAGCAGTTTTACTTCATATATGTTTAGGCAAAAATATATAGAAATGTAGCCAAATGTTTATTACCATGTACAGTGGAAATTATCATACCCTGATTTTTAATCCTTCTTTTATTTGTTTATATTTTATTAAAAAAAAAAAAAAAAAGCAGAGCTGTGTGTGAGAATCTTCCAAGGAGAGTGTGTGTCACTACCCTGGTGTGTGTACAGTAAAAGCCCCTATTAACTTCTTTTCTGTGATGAAAAATGGAGGAGATGCTGCTCTTCACTTTCTGCTTGCTAATGACCTCATTACAGAGGCAGAAGAACTCAAACCACCATGATAGTGCACACAGGAGAAATGAACAAATCAGAGTCTAAACACTGTCAGTATTCCGCTCACATTCCTGAATATAAAGTCTCTCACTCATTCTATTTCTCTCTTCTTTCTCCGTTTACCTCATGTGCAGGAATACAGATCTTAACCTTTAAATTATCAGCAGACAAATAAAAAACATGTGATATCCTGTGATGTGCATTCAAAATCCTGTGATATATCCTGTGATATGTGCATTCAACTCTGTTCAATTCTTCAATCTCATTGGTGTCAATTAATTTTCTATTTCAGCTGCTCTGATATTAGTCGTATGTGCAAGGTAAAAAGACAGTGGCATATTTTTAACGTTATCGATTGTGTCTATATACAGTTAGATCAAATTTTGCATAGATTTGTATGACAACTCTTAAAACAGCTTTTTCTAAAATAAAAGATTTATTTAACATAGAAAGACTCTCTAGTGTTGGTGCTTTGAAACAATCAAAGGAAAAATTGTAACTTTTTTCCACTAGTGGAAACTTTTTTATGATACATGTGATCAGGTCGAAATTTCTGGTGAATGAAGGCATAACTGTTACGATCACCCATTGAGATTTACAGAAGACTTTAATTACAGTATAGTGACAAGACTCTTAGCCGCAATAAAACACTTAAACAGTTCAAACGTTTTAAAGAAAGCTGCATTGCCGTGAATGTCGCTGAGAAAATTTTCTACCTTGATGGTATCCAAACACTAGTGAAACACTGGGAAACATACAGTAAGTGCATCAGTATAGCTGGGGATTATATCGAGACATTAAAGAAGTCACTTAATTAACTATGTTCTGTTAGCCCACACAATCAAAAATGCCAGTTTGATTTGAACGCCCCTCGTAATTGCCAAAATCGGACGTGCCCTACCATTTAGAGATCACAAGTTTGATTCCTGGATGATGCTACAACTCTCTGTAGCTGGAGTCTAAAGAGCTCTCCATGCTGCCTCAAGGGAGAGGAAGGGCTTAACCAGCACTCTTTCATCAATCATGGTGACACAAGTCAATCATGGCTGTCTGTGAGCACAAGTGTGTTATGCCGCTCCCCATGTTGTATGAGCTGCAGTTGCAGGTGGCTCTCGGAGGAAGCACATAATCGTCTTTTACATTCCTGGTTTTTAGCTTTTGACTTGATGCCCTAACAGAGAGATGGGTAAAAATAGGCTACGGCTAAATTAGGGAGAACATCATGAGACCCCCCAGATTAATTAATTGATAAATTATCTCATTATTACTATTATTATTATTATTATTATTACCACTACTACTACAGTATTCAGCTACCACATACCAGGCAATGTTTTATTGTTTTGTACTTTAATAAACACCATTATTCTTAAGATATTTGCATAAAAATAAATGTTATAAACCACATTAAAATAAATGTCATAAAAATAAATGTGGACTAGTGTTTAAAGCTGCACTTGTATAGTCTCATTACAGGACAGTTACCTGTAGAACAAAAGAGAAGCACTGCTGTGAAAATGACTCGGACATGTAGCTCTGTGAAAGGTCAGTGCATGTGTAATTACAGATAATTAAGCTGTGTCAGTCAGATGAAATTTTAAATTCATGACCAGTCATTATATAAGAGAGCAAACCGCTAATTAAACATCACCACCCTCTAACGCACAGCTAGAAAAATTGTCCCTCTCCTAACACTGCTGCAATAAACCATTATTATTGAAGATCAGGTCAAGTGATTTGCAAATCAGACATGACCACATACAGGAAGTGTATGGGTGTGGGGCCTTGTTACAGTCAGGGACAAGGGGGAATGAAATGCATTGTCATCAACCAGCTAGAATATTCTTATATCAGAAAAAAAAACTGGCCCTTAATTTAAATTGTGTTTAATTTAACTGAAATCAGGCTTTTTCCAAAATTTCCTCAACAACTCAGAAGGTTTGCTAGTTAGGATGACTAAATATGACACATAAGATTGGTCTAATTTAGCAAATTCTTCCAAACAGAACTATCTGATGTGTATGGGTCAATGAAAATATTCCTGTTCAAGACATTTTTTCATTCAATTACAGTAGGAAGCTGTCTGAAATTAATCACTGAACCATCATGTCTTAAAAAAAAGTAATTAAAAAAATATATTAAAAAAATTTAACGCACCATTTAAATCCACCTTTGGTTTTAGAAATGTTCTAGAAATTGCATAGTAATGTGTCCATGGTATAAGTTTTAAGGCAAATAAAAGGCTTTTCTGTCATTGCTCTTCTCATTTCTTGGGTCTGGTGAATCAGAAGGTTTATATCAGTGCCTTTGTTCTAATAAATTATTTAGTATTTAGTAAGAAATTATTCGTGGATGATCCATGTTAAAGAAGACAATACTGCATCCTTACCGGTTTCTACTGCTTTCCCTCCAAGTTGTGCAAGCTCTTATTGGGTTCGTCCAATTTTCTGAAGATGAAGTGGGAACATGGCTCAATGTGATGGTGGTTTAATCATAGACTAATAATAATAATAATAATAATAATAACAAAAACATACATTTATTAAGAAAATAATAATAATAATTTAAAGTGTAACAGGCAGAAATATTCTATAAGAAATCATTGATTTACCATTTATTGAAGGAGTCTCCAGTGCCAGTTACTGACCTGTGGAGTGGATCTTCTTGTTTTTTTGTTGTTTTTTTTCTATGGTAAACTCTTCAGGACAGTCTTATTAACTTTACAAGTGAGAGATAAAAAAGAGATCGAGATTCCTTCTGTACCACCGACATCATTATCCACTAATGAAACAAACAGCATAGGAGCAGATCCTGAAGAGAAAGGCCAAGCCCTAACTACTCAGCAGGCTAGTTATCTCTGCCTGAGTGCAGGTTCTCATGCAGGCCAGGTTGTCAGGGTCAAAGACCAGGTGGAGTTTCTACTGCTAAGAGAGAGAGGTGGGGTTCTGCTTTGCCGTTTTTAAACCTGACAGGCTCCTCTGAATTCTTCTCTTCCCATCATGCCTTTCACACTGAGCTGTTCTTCCTTGATCTACTTTTCTCTCTAATAATCTTCACATGTCATCTATATTTCTAGTTCATTTTCTTCTCTCTTATTTTCTATTTTTCTCGTCTCATTGGGTTTTCTGATCTGAGATGGAAGGTTGATGGGGCTGTGGTAGTACATATGGCAAGTGGATTTTTAAAAAGGAGCCAAAGGCCAAAGCCTGTATCAGTTCCAGCTGTTTTCCAGTTCACTTCCTCCACCTGTTCGAGATGTGTTTCAGGGGAATTATCTGGAAACAAATGCAGTAATTTCAACAGCTGATGTGGAAGTCACTAATGCTAGGGGTAATTTTGTCATTTTGCTTCGAAGTTATTAGTTTTTAAGAGTGTAGCATTTAGTAGTTACAACCTTCAGGGTTGGGGTCCAACTCTCACCTCTGGTCTGAGTGTGTGGAGTTTGCATGTTATCCCCATGCTTGATGGGTTTCCTCCCAATACTTCAGTTTGTGTGTGTAAGTGTGTGTGTGTGTGTGTGTGTGTGTGTGTGTGTGTGTGTGTGTGTGTGACACCCCCTCCAGGGTGTCCCCTTCCTTGTGCCCCAAGTTACCTGTGATAGGTTCCAGGCCCCCTGTGACCCTACACAGAATAAGTGGTATACAGTAGATAATTGGTGGATAGACAAATGAACATATGATCCAGGTCCTTTTTTGCCTTCTCAACAGAAAACTCTGAATAATAAGTAATAACATATTAGAAAGACAAATTATTAGGATTTTTTTAATCATATCATTTTCATAGCTAACTAAATTAGGTCCCTAACTTCACTCACTCACTCACTTATTGTCTCCACCGCTCAATCCTGTATACAGGGTCGCTGGGGGCCTGGAGCCTATCCCAGGAGACTTACTGTAGGGCACGAGGCAGGGGACACCCTGGAGAGGGTATCAATTCATCGCAGGGCACACACATACACACACACTCTATGGGCAATTTGGGAACACCAATTAGCCTAATCTGCATGTTTGGACATGCAGATGTCCAAAGTACCCGGAGTACCCGGAGGAAACCTATCAAGCATGTGGAAAACTCCATGCACACAGATGGGAATCAAACTCGGACCCTGGAGGGGCAACGGCAGTGCTAACCACTAAGCCACTGTGCCGCCACAGTCCCTAACTTGTTTACCAATATTAGTTGGTGATAATATTGTTTACCAATATTAGTATGGTTATACAGTGGAACCTTGGATTACAATTCGTTCTGGAAGGGGGCTCGTATTTCAAAACACTCGTCAATCAAAGGGAATTTACCCATAAGAAATAATGGAAATTCTAATTATTCGTTCCACAGCCCCAAAAAATACAATACATACAAATAATTAATACAAAATATAAAGTAAAAATAAAACAAATTAACCTGCATTTTACTTTTAAAAAAAATTCAAAAATAAATCCAGACAGATAAGTGTTTCCGTTTATGTGCACGGGTGTTGTGTGTGTGTGTGTGTGTGTGTGTGTGTATATGTGTGGAAGTTAAAGTAAGAGGAGAGGAGAAATCAGC
Organism: Clarias laeviceps; assembly: GCA_030014305.1. Lineage (NCBI taxonomy): Eukaryota > Metazoa > Chordata > Actinopteri > Siluriformes > Clariidae > Clarias > Clarias laeviceps. The sequence goes on from JAQMYJ010000039.1 coordinate 3,634,196, forward strand.
TCTTCCCCTCTTCTTGTCTTACACAGTAACACTTCCTCCTCTCTTCACACACACACACACACACACATTAACGGAAAGACTAGCAAGGAAAAATAATCGGAAAAGAACTTTTGAAAAGAATCGCGACAAAGCAGTGTTTCTGTGTAGAGCAGAGTGTGTGTGTGTGTGTGTGTGTGTGTGTGTGTGAAGGCGCGAGGAGGATGGTGTGTGTCAGTGTTGCCAACTTATGCTATATTTAGCAAGTATTCAGACCCCTCTAGCAACACATTTTTTAAAAAGCGACTAGCGACAAATTTAGCGACTTTTTCTGGTCTTACTGGAGACTTTTGGAGACTTCTCAGGCATTCCCAGGCGGCCCAGTCCTCTCTCAGCAGTCCCTCCCAGCAGCCACAGCAGGACATGTTCTGCAAATGAATCGCGCGTGCGCGAAGCCGCCACTAGCCGCTACATGTAAATGTAAAATGTTCTGTTCTGATGAACTGCATAAAAAAGTAAGCTAACCCTAGTTCTAAACGTATTTAGGGTGTTTTTACCTACTCACTTTTTGTCATGACATTATATAAATTACGCGTTGATGTCATTTAGCGACTTCTAGCGACTTTTAGGACCCTAGGACTTTCCTTACTGAGGAGTTGACAACACTGGTGTGTGTGTGTAAAGGCGAGAGGAGAGGTGTGTGTTTGAAGGGGCACGGTGTCAAATTACATGCATGCACACACATAATGGCATGCTAACCCAGGGAGAGAAAGAAAAGGGAATTTTTCCTTGCCACTGTCGCCCTCGGCTTGCTCATCAGGGACTATTTTGATTCATACACATTCACATTCTTTTACAAACTTAAATAATTCTTTTGATTGTGTAAAGCTGCTTTGCGACAATGGCAATTGTTAAAAGCGCTATACAAATAAATTTGAATTGAATTGAATTGAATTGAAAGAAAAGGGATCTTTAACCTCTCTAATGAGACTTTCTTTTCCTTTACACATGCTCACACACACATGTTATAATAAACAGTACACGCGCGCTGTACACACACGCATACAAACACAAAATAAAATATGTTTTACACACACACATGGTCACAGTGTTATAGTAAACAGTATACGCGTGCACGGACGTTGATTATACAGTACCAGTGAGAGATACGCACTAAGACCAAGCAGGGCAGACGATGACTCACAATTCCGCATCACAGGAGAGAGAAAAAACATTGGCTCGGTTGTGATCACGTGGCGCTCGGCATTCGAAACAAGAAACGCATGCGTGATACATGGTACTTGGTACTCGTAAACCAAGATTTGTTCGTTTTTCAAGTCAAGATTTCTTAAAAATCTTTGTGTTACTCGCAATCCGAGGTTCCACTGTGTAAAGTACATATGAAAAATAGTTTATATGTGGTAAAAATATGTATATTTCTTGTACACTGGAAAATCTTGTTAACCTTTTGACCCTGTTTAGTTTATCACTTAGTATTTGAGAGAGTGTGAAATCAGATTTGGTAAATTAAACCTCTTTTGACAGCTGTAAAATCATCTGTGTCACCTCTCTCTCTCTCTCTCTCTCTCTCTCTCTCTCTCTCTCACTTACACACACACACACACACACACACACACAAATCTTTGAGAAGCAGAAGCCTTTAATGGAGATGATTGCAATAATTACACACTAACATATTTAAGCAATTAAACACCACTGGCATGCATCTGACTGCTAATTAGGAGGCACAGAAGTGAGATAGTTAGCAACAAGGAACCGAGGAACCCGAGCTGCACATGTGGAAAATAAACAGCCTGCTACAAAATCATTAATTACAACTGCACTTACAAACAAGTACGACTGACCACCTTGAGATCAATGAAGAATGCCTTTGCTAAAGTTATTTCTGGCACACATTTTGCATCTTTAAGCAGTCTAATGGAAAGGAAAAAGCACATATCTGTGGTAGTAATAATTCATACTTGCACCAGTAATATCCCACCACTGCTCCAAAGTTGAAGAGGATATTTAATCATTTTATTCTTTTCTTTATTTAGAAGTGGACAAAGTAAAAATCTTGTTTTTTAAACTCTTGTCCCCAAATAACTGCACTTAATCCAGTTAATTACGCTATATGTTCAGGCGGTGCTGCATAATCATAATTTCATGATTTCCACTGTCGTATTCAAGGACCTGCTGTCCAGGCTGGCTAGTATATAGTAGAAGAAAAAAAAAATAAAAAAATAAAAATAATAATATATATATATATATATATACACAATGCCTATTAAT
>JAQMYJ010000039.1:3636604-3647989 GCA_030014305.1 Clarias laeviceps
ACCAGCCAATACAATATTATCACAATACCTAGTTACTGATTATGTTTCTATTTCAATTTTGTAAGTATTATGATTTTATAAACATACTGATTCTATGTTTCCACTGTACCACCTGTAGGATTATAGAGGAATGACAGCATTTTAGCACCTCAAAGGCTGTATATGAATCGATTTTTTCCACCATCTCTCCTGATTATACAACAGGGACTTAACTGCATGCACAAATATTAGCAGGATGAGTCCAGATGCTAACACCAGTCTTTAAGAGCTATTAGCTCCACAGAGAGAAAAGCGTCTGAGACACCATCATGTAATAACCTTGTACATCCCAATCCTAAACCTCTGGCATTTTAGGGAACATTAAATCTAATACTGCACTCTTCAGTGTCTTGTCCCTATACCACTCTTATAAATACCATAGTGGAATTTAGAAACAGGTGTACTGTTTTTAAACTTCACAGAGACAGATATAGTACATGTGTGTTTTTATACAGTATTTAAGCATTTAACAGTACTCTGTGTAAGAGCCCAGGACTGCCGGCACTCTTGCTGCATCATAAAAAATAAACTAAGTCTGTGTACTTAGCAAGTATCTTATCTCAGTTGGTGCATCAACCTAGAAAGCTACTTTGATTAAGTGCACACAAGGGTACTGTTTGTTTGTTGTCAGCTGTTAGGTTTTTGTCTTCTTACATTTCCCCTAGATGGTGTTACATTTCCCATGCCTCCTGTCTTCCTCCGCACTCCTTATGTGGTAATACTTCCTATGGCTCACCGGAACTCTTTTGTTTCCCCAGAGCATGCAAATGGCTTTGCATGTAGTAGACTCAGGAAATGTATTATTGCTTATAAACCTCTTTCTGTTTTGAATAAACTATAGAGAACATTGATACATCATCATGTGTGTGCATGTGGGTGGTTGAGGGTTGAATGTATCTCTCTCTCTCTCTCTCTCTCTCTCTCTCTCTCTTTCTCTCCGTTAGCAAGAGAGCTGGACCAGGCGGCCAATAAGCATATCGAGCCATAAAGGACATGTCACACAATCCTTTGCCCAATTTAAAACAGCCGGTACTTGTGCCACAGTAATAAGTGTTTTTTAGGTTGTAGTTTCAATGTCCTCGGGTTCAATGCCATGTTATCTAACCTGGTCTTATGCTTTAACTTCAGGTTATCCCGTTTCCTCCCACTGTCCGTAAACATTCAGGTAGGTGAATTGGCTCCACCAAATGTTAACCAGTGTGGGTATATGATGTCCTGTATTGGGTGAAGTTTACCTCATTAAACCCAGTGAACCAAAATTGTCTCCTGATTATTCTCGACTTTGAATTTTTACTGAAGTTCATCAATTTAGGTACAAATCGCATTTGTCATATATTTCCATGAGCATTAAGCCCTTTTTAGACAAAATGCATTATACATGGCTTAAAAAACCCACAACCCCACCTGACCCAGAGATTGAGAACGCACAGAATTAGTAAAAACCTTAAGAGCACACTTGAAAAAGCTCGTCACGAGTACCTAATAAGCTGAGAAACACTAATTAAGTAATTATAAATAATCAAAATAATGCTCACTGTAGAGCAAGAACCTTAATACACAAATGGTGGCCAAAAACATTTCACTGTATTGTGCCATATCCAGAGATTTTTCTTTTTGCATGTTTTTGTTTCAGGTCCCTTGGTATGGCATTAAAAATAACTTTCCTGAATCCAGATACCTCTTTTTCTATTTATGAGTCTCTCCATCATTGCTTTGAAATCTCTTCAGTGTTGGCCTGAATTTTTACATGAGAGAAAGAGAGAGAGAGAGAAAGATCATGTCCTCCTCTGTTCAAAGTGCTTATAACTTTTGCTTTTACTTGATCACTAAGTAATACAGTTTTTAGACAGAAGATTACTGACATTCTGTTCAATTGAAAAGTGAAAATTGACACTTTATGTGTTTAATGGAGTTCACTGCTCTCTGACTCCATTACACATCCCGTCATTTAAGGTGTCATCACTAGGGGATTTTCATCTTAAAAGAAAGAAAATGCTAGTGGGATTACTGGTGACTACAGGCAAAGGGAGTTCAATTTAGAAACTGTCAGTGGGATTTAAACATATTAGTTTCTGTGCAGCAACAGCTGCAGATGGAAGAAAAATGAGCCAGAAATTTTAGCGCAGGATGAGACCATGGTTGAAGCCAGGATGATGATTAGGCCAAGTTTCTGTCACAGGATGAGACACTGCTCATGGGAGCTCTGACAACACAGTAAGGTGTACTTAAAAGATTATAGCTCTGATAGGACTGGAGGAAGTGGTTCCTTTGTGATTAAGTGGTAAATACTGCCAAGGTTGGCAATAAGACGGGTGGACATCATGTAAATGTAGAGCATCTGAGAAATTACCTGAGGGAAAACCAAGCCTAGTGTCATGTCCAACCAGCTAACACAAGATAAGTCGAGGCAGGTAGAGCAATTGTACATCTTTAAAAGACCGTGGTTGAGGAAACACCAGCACCATCTCTCATGCAGTCATCAACCTAGAAAGACTAGTGAGACCTAGTGCCATAGCAGAAACAAAGCACTGTCTCTAAATGTCATTGCCCAGATACTGACATACAAATAACTGGGCAAAGGTTTCAAGTAAATAAAGACTTGAACAACTCTGATCTTATAAGCGTATGTCTTTGTTTAAAGGTTGAAGTATAGTCAAGGTTAAACTTCCTTGCACTTTAGATACCTCTTCTTAGTTATCACTGTTTAATGCAGGTGATTGTACTTCATATACTGTTGTAAACTGCCAAGCCAGTCACTTCACTGCTCAGATCTGCACTGAAAAAATCTGCACTGGACTGGCTGGTCTCTCACACAATGTGCAGCCAGGGCTTTCTGACAGTCTACAGCTATGGAGATCTTTACGTGTTCGTAAAACATCATCCACAGATCAATGTAGAATCTTAAGTTGGTGCTATTCTACACCAGGCTCTGCACCTCCTGCCAATTCAGAGACCTCTCTTGCACCTTTTTCTTGTTTTGTCCAGTTCCCCTGTTGTTTCATGGCAACAAAACTGGGAAATCTTTCCTACTCCAGCATCCAGATTTCTCTCTGCTTTGTGCCATGGCCTTCCCGTGAGTTTTCTGTCTTCCAACTTGGCCTGCTAAAACACGAATCAAAGTCTACACTAGTTCCCAAATATACAGCATAATATTACCACCTCACTACTGTGCACTGCTGGCTGATCCCTTGTAAATTGTCCAGAAAGACCATTTCCTTGCTGTCACGTAGCGTTATGACATGGTGTGTTTTAGCACTTTTGATGTTATGTGGAGCTACTTTTACATCTTTGTTCTGCAAAAGCTGATTGAATGTAATGAATAAATGTAACCTGGCTGTCATTAAAGGCAGCTAATTGTGGGGTTTTGATTGAGGTTGAAATGAGTTTTCGTGCTTCGCCAACCTAATACTTTTCTTTAGGTTTGTCTTGGTTGTCATTTAGGCCTCCTGATCTCATACTGAAATAAATTTCCCATGGTATTAGCCATGATATGATACAGTGGTGCAGATATTGGTGAGTTATTATTCACTCATGTAATAACGAATCACTTTGGGGCTTTTGGACTGATCTAAACTCCAATAACTATTACCACTGTTAGTTGATCAAGTTAAAATAAAAATTGAGAGAGAGAGTTGGTGGGATTTCTCTGTCTGTGTAACATCAATAGATTGAGTGTGAGTGTGTATTAAATTGAATGATTAAATTGGGAGAACAAAAGGGTGAGATTTGGGCTGAAAATTGTAGTAGTTGCACTTATTTTCATGTACTGTTCAATGATGGAGCTCCATATCCCTGCAAATTCTTCAAAAATTACATGAGTTAAATAAATATGTTGATGAAGGAAAAAGGAAACCATTACAAGACGCAGAACCAGAATATTTTGAAAAGGGCTATTAGGCAGTAGGCCAAGCAAACTTAGAAAGCTAAGGCTTTGTGGCATCAACAATAAACGATGATTTTATCCACTTGACCCAGTCATTACTCTTAATCCCATCTGCTTTGGAATGCAAATCTCACAACAAAAATCCAATACCCACCTCAGCACTAATGTCAAAAAGTAACTCAATTTATCAAGATTATCCAACCAAACTGCAAAATGACACTTCAAAAATATCAGTGCAACCTTTTCATTGAATAGCGAAGCTAAAGGAAAGTGAAACGCCAAAATACCAAGTGACATGAATAAATGAGGTAATCATTATCATATTAATGTCACAGAGAGGGAAAGAATGGCAAAAACAGCTGATCAAATGGACCCTACCAAGGGCAATACCAAAGATAATTTAATATCCCTGGTCTGATTTAAGTGTGTAAGTTTACAGTAACTTCACTCCACAATCTATCAGTAAGGCTAACTTATCCATTATTAGCTCATAGCAATAACCTTTTTGTTCAATATACTCCTTCTCCCATATTAATCCAGTAAGCCAGAAGGTCAGTAAGCTTTAGTCTAATTCTAAAACAGTTCATACAAATTTTTCGACTTATAGACTGTTACTTAATATTTTACTGACCTTCTTCTTCTTGGGCTATTTACCTTTCCCGGGGTCACCACATCAGATCATTCAAGCCTTAAATTACTGGGACAGGTTTTTAGGGCCTTGCGAAAGGAACCAACAGTGCAAAACAGGTACAATTCAAACTCCCAAACTTTTGATCAGCAACCCAGAGCCTCAATTGCCCCTGATTTTATTTACACCAATGACACTTTAATTGTCAGGTAAGGTCAACTGTTTTCTGCTAACCGAATTACATGATGTTTGTCTTCTATAGGTTTTGACTGCAATTTAAGTCAATATGGAAAAAGAAGCAAAAATATATTTTTAAAATAGCTCCAATCTGGCCACCCAGCTTCTTGAACTGTCTGCAGATATTAAAGACCTAACCATCTGGCCTTAATATTCTACTTAAAGCCTCGCATGCTTATGTGGATGTCTTTCATATAAATCCACACTCTCTGAAGTATGCCTTTATTTGATGTGGATTAAGACATTTGGCATCGGAGGACCCCCTAAAAAAAAAATCTTCTCGCAGAGAGCTTGTGGAATAACACTGAGAATGCACTGAGAGCGAATTATCAACTTTTCATCTCTTTATCTAAGCCAGCCTATCCTTAAGAGGAGAAGAGTTCAAATAAAATTAGTTTAATAATAAAAAAGTGGCCCCTATAATCACTGGCTCATGTATCTCTCCATCTCTTCCTTCAATTCTGCTGAAAGAAAGCGGATAGTGGATTGATTCAGTGAAGAGGGTGAATTGTACAGTCTGAGAGGTTTAGTGTGAAAGTAAGGATCCCGTAGAGAGTAACTCGCTGCCTGATGAATTGCACTGGCAAAGCTAGTGCTAAAGAAAGCTTTGTGCAATGATGTGCACAGCTCAAGGGCAGGGCTTTATTGGTTTTCTATTTGATTCGGTTCTCAGTCATTTCCTCTTGTTTCACATGAACAATATAACATGTTGCTAATTAAAGCACCTCAATATATTATCAATCTGTTAATCAACTCTCTGGAATTAGCTGAACCAAAAGCACCTTGTTAATGATTAATAGCAAAAAGGTTTGGAGCAGAAACATATCATAATCATTTGGCTGCGTTTTTATACTCAACAGTTGGTTTTAATGAATAACTAAGTTAAAACACACACAGTGAATTTTCTTGTTTTTACTAGATACATACTGCACAATGTATTGTTAATCTATGAAATGTAAGATCGTTTCACTTTACAACTCATTGACTGCAGTCACTTTGTTCCGTTTCATAAAATCGACTGTATATTTTTGAATACTGTACAACATCCTATCTCACTAAGGCTTTAAAGAGACTTCTTGGCTTCTCAGCAAAAAACACTCAAGACTCATGAGAAAGGTAGTAGTCAAGACTTATAATTTTTTTAGGCAAAATCATTGATATTTTTAAATATTTACAAATTCAGAAGTACTTTAGAAGTATACACCCTACACCACTTCATTTAAACAAGTACTTGCCTTAAATCCCCTCCCAAAATGTAAAGATAAAATTTGCTGTCAGATGTAACATGATGCAACATAAATGAAAGACAAAAAAACACAAGTGCAGTGATATACTGTATGAATGACAAAGATGATAAGGGAAGATGACAAAATAAACATCTGATATTTAAAATACACTGCCTAGGCAAAAAAAAAAACACTATTTGGATATAAATAAGCAAATTCTTAAGAGTCTTTCTTTAAACAATTACTGCAGTGATTAATATGTTTCAACTGGGAGCAATTATTTTAACTCTAACTGATGCAGTGAACAGATCTGTCTTACAGTTTTGGAATGCATCAAAACAAAAATGATTCAATCAGAGATTGCTGAAATTACTGGTTTTTAGGTTATTATTGGACTTTGGAGCGATGGAAAAAGGTCATGTGGTCTAATGAGTCCAGATTGACCCTGTTCCAGAGCAATGTGTGCATCAGGGTAAGACGGGAAGTGTAGGAAACGATGCACCCATCATGCATAGTTCCTATTATACAAGCGTCTGGAGGCAGTGTTATGATCTGGGGTTGCTTCAGGTCTAGGGTTAGCAGTTACATTTAGGCATTTGGCAGACACCCTTATCCAGAGCGACTTACATTTTTACCTACAGTACAGTTGCCTTGCTCAAGGGCCCAACAGGGACAACTTGGTGGTTGTGGGATTCGAACTTGGGACCTTCCGTACCGTAGTCCAATGCCTTAGGTAGCCCTCACACTGGTCAATATAGCAATGTTATGTGGCAATAAAATGAAGTCACCTGACAACCTGAATGTACTGAATGACCAGGTTTTTTGTTTTATTTTTCTGCACATCAGTTTTACCGCTTTATCCTATACACACATACATACACACTCACACGCTCATTCACACACTACGGCCAATTTGGGAACGCCAGTTAACCTAATCTGCATGTCTTTGAACTGTGGGGAGGAAACCATAGTACCCAGAGGAAACTCTGGCACACGGAGAACATGCAACTCTATGCACACAGGCCCGAGGCAGAAACTAAGGTTGTTGAAACAATGCTAATATTTTCATTTTTCCGCGATTACATATTCAGTAATATATTGTATGATATCAATTAAAATATATTAACGTCTTCAGCATTTTGATGGTCATCTAAAAAGATTTACAAAAAAAAAAAATACAGACAGAAATTAAGGTATAGGATAAAACATAGTATGGGAATGGGGTGTAGGATATTTTATCATATATGTAATTTGCATCTTTGGATTTATTGAATTAATAGATGTCAAAAATATATATATTTTTTATTTAATGTGCTCGCATCTGTTATGGGTACATATCATTAAAAATCGCTATTTTAAAGCAATGTGTCTGATTTAAGATTGTTTAAGAGGCATACACTTCAGACACAACTCTCTGAACAGGCTAGAAGTCCGTAGTTACATCTGAAGTCTGGATACAAATCAATGTGTATGGTACTAAATCCTCACTATGCACTAAATATGATCCAATGTATTTAAGTAAAAATAGTTTTGCATTTAATTTAATAATTACAGCAATTGCCTGCCAAGTCTTTTGTTAGAAAAAGATGTGATCTATGAAAAAAGCATGCAATGAAAATGTTTAATGTATAACTTTAGAGGCTATGTTACACTGAGCTCCATACATGTATCTCTGCTTTATCTTTTCTATTCTGTATTTCTCTATTTATTCTGGTACCTCTAACATTATCTCTGAATGTTTCCCCGGCAGTGGACTTGCTCAGTGTTTACTCCGCTGATAATGTGATGACATGTAGCCATTTAGTTTCTGGCTAAAGGAAATACAGAATGGAGGATCAGTCCGGGTCGAAGCAGAGCGTAAACATAGCTTTTGGATTCTGGAATAGATGGCTGAAAATTACTGCACAAAGATTTCATAAAGGAGAAGGGACCATGTGTGAACTACAATTATGGCATAATAAATGTGTGTGTGTGTGTGTGTGTGTGTGTGTGAGAGAGAGAGAGAGAGATTTAACAGCATTGGCTGCTCTTAGGCAGCCCTACATAAGGGGAAATGTGGGGAAAACAACAAAATTAATAAAAGTAATAATTAAAAGTGGCCATTTAAGAGATTTCAAGCTACAATAATCAGGTAGACAATGAAATAAATAAACGTGATAAATAAATCATATTACTAACACTGTTGCTGTAACTACTACTACTACTGTTAATACAGTAGGTCCCCCACATACGAACAGAGCTCGTTCGTAAGTCCATTTTGTTCATAAGTCCAACAAACATTGTCTAGGTACTAGAATAGGACACTAACATAATTGTCTATAAACAGTATATTACAGTACAGTCCTCTTTAGAATTGAGACAATGGTTGAACAATTCATGTTAAAAGATTGAGCAATGTCTGCCATCTTTTCATCTTTACTCCATCCTCTCAATTATTTTCACTTTTGTCTTCATCATTATTGCTTGATGCTTCTTAGCAGTACCAGCTTCATCACCACTGCTTTTATGCTTGCTTCCAGACATCCTGGGCTTGTACTGCACTTGTAGAGGATGCACGTTGCATGCACGTGACAGTGTATGTCGAACATTTGATCTAAGTTCCGCAACTGAATGCATGATTTAATGCATGAATGTGTGTATCTTCAAAAGTTTGTAACTCGAACGTTTGTATGTAGGGGACTTACTGTATATCTACTACTTCTACTACTACTACTTTTACTTCTACTACTACTACTACTACTAATAATAATAATAAATCACCCCATGCTCTGAGAAGTTCAGATCCTGCAATGTCTTCAACTTATAAATTTACAGTCTCCCATGGTTCCCTTGCACACAACCTCATCACATGAACTACAGTCAAGTGCTAAGTCCTGCCCACAATCAACAGATTACTAATGGCACTCACCTGTTTGAAAGCACGCTACCTCCTTTAAATAACTGAGCAATCATGTTGCTTTGTGAACTTTTAACATATGCATGTCTTTGTAGAAATAGAGGGTTAGGCTATCTTGCCTAGTATTTGTAGAGTTAGTCTTGTCTATTTTATATACCTGTTAGTCCTTGAGGCATTATGCAATTTACTAAAGCTTTAATTAAGCTGTGTTTGATTTTTTTTCGGACAGTGTACTTTATCATGGAAATGTTTGACAAATTAGTGTCTCTGTTTTTTTTAATTAATGAATTAATTTTAGGAGGGAAAAAACAAGCTCTCAATTGACCCAGACCGCCAAAAACTTGTAACTGAAGTCAATTGGGGTTCCACAGATGGGAAAATACAGGAGCGTAGTTGTTCCCTTTCAAAAGCTACACTCGATGCTGCATGAAAACGCTATTGAGAACATTCTTTGTTCGATTGGTTGTTGACGCATGTGTGTCAAACACGCCAAAGTTTGGCTTATATATATATAATATCCTCAGGTCTTTTTGTCTTTTGTCTTGACCGCTTTGTGTGTGCATGTGTGTTTTTCTTTTGAATACTGCGCTGCAGTTAAAAAAAAAGAAAAAAAGTAGAAAGCGAAAGTAAAATGGCGTTAATAAAAAGATGTTTACCTCCATGTGAGGGACTTCTTGATGATGATGATCGCCATGCTTTCTGCGTTGAGTGTTTGGGGGAAGAGCACGCTATCTCAGACTTGAGGGAGAATGCGAGCACTGTGATCTCCTCTCAGTCAGAGTGCTTCGCGCCCGGCTCGCGTTTTTTAAAGGGAAATCGCGAACTGCGGCTCCCTCCTGGGAATCGCATGTCGATCTGGCGGAAGCGCGTGAGACAGGTTCGCTCTTTTCTCTCACGCTCTTGCCGGATTGGGAGACTTTTGCGTCCGCTTCTCAAGCGCGCTTCGGCGCTTCTTCTGATCAGGCGGAAGAGACCTCTTCTCTTGCTTCTGCTGAGATAGAAATTGCTACCTGAAGGATTTGAGCACTGGCGGGTTCATCAATGAATGGGCGTTTTCAGAGCTGCGCCGAGCCACAGATTTGTCTCTCCTCACGACCAAGCAGACGGCCTGTGCCATCGGCCACCCAGGCCCGGCCAGGTCCGGTTCCTCTGAGGCGTGAAGCACAAAAAAGAGTGTGGCGAGTCGAGCACCCTCTCGTAGGGACTGGCCACGTTTCACAATCTGCCTCGAGGAGACTGGACCTGAGGAGCATCATCTCCTCCAAAAAGAAGTCCTGAGGCTGGTGCGTCCAGGACCGTGGGGATGTCTTTCTTCGGGGAGGGGCGCGTAGAATTCCAACAGAGAATAAGAACTCCTTCCTGGAACCATCAGGAGGCTATTGTCCAATCACCGCCACCACTGGTGTTTCGGGGAGCACTTAACGAAATGTTAAGTGTTCGGTCACCTCGTGCCACGTTTCAGGACGCCGGACATCTAACATCCCCCCATCTAGCCAAAGTGTCAAAACTTGTGCTCCTTTCAGAGAAACTGGCAGCATGGAAGCTACTGCCAAGTATATCTCCTTGGGTTCAAAGGACTGTAGAGAGAGGCTACAGAATTCAGTTTTCACATCTCCTCCGTGTTTCAACGGCGTGGTCTCCACTTCCGTGAAACCGAAATGAGCGCATCTGTTGACACAAGAATTGCAGACTTTGCTGGAAAAAGAGGCCATAGAACATGTTCCCCTGCCAGACAGACAGTCAGGCTACTACAGTCGGTATTTCTTGGTTCCCAAGAAAGACGGGGGGTTGCGTCCAATTCTAGATCTTCGCGGGTTGAACCGCTATCTCAGAAAATACAAGTTCAAAATGTTGACAGTCAAGATGATTGTTTCTCAAATCCAACCAGAAGATTGGTTTGTGACAATCGATCTGAAGGATGCATATTTTCATATAGAAATATTGCCAAAACACAGAAGGTTCCTGAGGTTGGCTTTCGGGGGCAAAGCTTACCAGTATCGTGTCCTTCCATTTGGCCTAGCCCTGTCACCCCGCACATATACAAAATGCATGGATTCAGCTCTGGCTCCTATACAACTCCATGGCATCCATATTTTTAATTACATAGACGACTGGCTGATTTTGACTCAGTCTCAGGAGCTAGCGCTTTGACATCGGGATGTCGTCCTAGCTCTTCTCAAATCTCTAGGGCTGAGACTCAATGCCAAGAAAAGCATTCTCTCTCCTGCTCAGAGGACAACGTATTTGGGGGTCGTATGGGATTCGATCATAATGCAGGCACAACTGTCTCCTGCACGTATTGAATCCATTATAAGTACCCTAAGGAAGATCAAACTAGGCCAGAAAGTGACTATTCGTTACTTTCAGAGAATCCTAGGTCTCATGGCAGCTGCATCCAGGGTGATACCCTTGGGCCTTCTGCATATGAGACCCTTTCAGTTGTGGCTGAGAGCCAGGGGATTTCATCCAAGGGCCA